>CABFWO010004373.1:55936-66410 GCA_902155825.1 Timema genevievae | reverse complement strand
GATTAACATAAAAGAGTTATCCTTATCTATCTATATTAATACAATAGTTTGTCTGTAATGGGAAGTGCGAAATTTCTACTTCAGGCATAGGTCTGACATTTAAAAAATTAATAGCCCCTTTGCACGAGCCTGTGCACTTAGATGCCGGAATTTTCACGTTGAGAGTTTTTTTCTTAGCACCGTGTCTGGCTGTATGTTAATGTACTTATCACGCTGATGGTTTTAGGCATTAGGAATATTATATTTAGAGGAAGAGTACCCGCGTTTGCGGGAGGGAGTGTGGAAACCCATTATGGAAAAAGCCACCCTCAATAGGCCCTTCAAAGATTATAACCTCGATCTCCCCGTCATCTGCAGTCTAGCCTACTGCAAGAGTAGCGCGTTACACCATACGGCCACCGAAGTGGGTCTTAAAGTTATTAACCCAAAAAGTTTCTCCCGGGCAAAGCCGGGCACTTCAACTAATAAATTATATGAATGAGAAAAACTCTCCCTGATTCACTCATTGACTCATCAACCCATTTACCATTTAGCTTGATAATAAATGAAATACAAATATTTATATAATTACTAAGTACCTCGATTTTCTCACGGATAGCATTTTAATGTATTAATAGTATTATTTTATGTTGATAGTATCTATCAAGAGTGACAGCTGTATATCACATGACTTGAAGTATGTATACGTGAAAGTAGCTCTAGTAGCTTTGTTTTCTGTCAGATATTTCCATTCGTAATAAAATTGATTTATAGCCTGTGACATCGCAATAGTGTATGATCCACGTCAATTGTTAATGCATAAAGCTATAATTATGATATAAAGCTTAAATGTTTCTTATCAAATTATAAAATTTCATTCTCTTTACTAAAATTCAAAATGATTGAAAGCTGAATTTTGGCTTAGTTTTTACTTATTACTTATACAAATTAAGCTTTGAAATATTTCATAATGTTGGGGGAAGGGGAGCGGGTGGAGGGAAAGGGATGTTTAAATTAGGTACTGAGAATCTCCCGGCAATTTATCCCATTTCACATTTAGATCTAAAGCTGAAATTTGGCAAAATAATGTACCGCATGGGTCTATATAAAATTTCATGCTGTGTAAAACTGCCTAGTGAGCCCTGATGAGGTTAGTTATGCCTTTATTTTGTTTTATAATCCGTTCGAAGAACGGGTATTTTAGTTAGTTTCATTATATTTAACAAGTGATGTCAAGGAATTTATAAAATGGCAGGGTGGTTCTGAAACAGGCTTTTAAAATATAAGAAAAGAAAAGGACTCCGTAAATTTGTTTTAAACAGTGTTACCTATAAGAAAATTAGCATTCAAACTCAAACAAAAATGTCAATGATAGAGTTTCACAATAACATATTTAACATCGGTAACAGCTCATTTTGTCAAAGCTTAGGATCATATATTTCAACTTATCTTTATAAATAGTAATATACTATACACAGGGACGAGAATAATTAGCTGACGGTTTTCAGTACAATATTTTATTAAATGGGAGCTGGCAACACTGACAGTCTTTGACGGACGCCACCCTAGGGTTTAGTTAGCTATGGAGCGTTGGCCTTTGCAGGAACGTACTGCTGCAGTAGAGCTGTTTGCCACCCAACGTCAATTTCGAAGACAGTTTGGTCGTCGTGATGCTCCGTCACGCAACTAGATCCTGTTGTGGGTGTCCAAGTTTCGTGAAGAGGGTTCCGTTAAAGACGCGCATCGAACAGGAAGACGTCATTTTGTATGCAATGAGGAAAATAAGGAACGAGTGCTGGAAGCAGTAACCCAGAGTCCCAGGAGATCAGTAGTGAGGCATGCTGTTGTTTTTAACATGCCAAGACGAAATTTTGTCCCGAATGTTGAAGACTTTACGGTTTCATTCTTACAAATTCCAAATTGTGTAATGACTAACCGACACACAGAAACAACAACGGGGTCCATAGCTGCCAGGCAATATTAGATCTTATCTCTGACAAGAACATTTTGAACAATCTGTTTTGCTCAGATGAAGCTCATTTTCATCTTCACGGGGTGGTGAACAGACACAATTGTTGGTACTTGGGGAGTGAAAACCCCCGTGAATTTAACTAGAGGCCATTACATAGCCCAAAAGTGACTATTTGGTGTGCCGTCTCATCTTCCTGCCTTATTGGGCCGTACTTCTTTGATGATAATGGGAGGGTGGTTACAGTGAATGCACAACGATACACTGCCATGATCAATGGATTTCTTACCCCTAAAATCGCTAACCTGGAGAACGTATGGTTTCAACATGACGGGTCGAGACCACATACAGACCATTTGAGTATGGAAGCTCTTCATCAACTGTTTACAGGGCGCCTTATTTCCCAACGTGGTGATCTGAATTGGCCTTCATAATCTCCAGGCCTTACCCCTCCAGACTTTTTCCTTTGGGGGCATTTTAAATAAACCGTTTACTGGACCAAACCAGAGCCCATAGAGGACCTGGAGCAGTGCATCGAGAAAGAAAGTGAAAAAATTGGACAGGACGTCTTGATGCGTGTGATGTTAAACTTCAGAAAAAGACTCCAATGCTGTGTAGCATCAAATGGTGACCACTTGAAAGACATAGTATTCGGTAGTATTAGTTTGTGTTTGAATTAATTATTTAATCTCCAAAGAAGAGTATAAGTTTGTGCTTGTGTTTGAATTAATCTCCAAGAGATGTAACATTTATTCCATATAAAGAAAATGATCTAGTGTAATGTGTTCTTTGTCTTTCCGGAACTTTTAAACCGTCAGATAATTATGCCCATCCCTGTAGATATGCGTTGGTAGTTTTTAATATCTGTTTCAAATTATCGTTAGTCAAATTGAAACCATCTGTTGAGTTCTGCTCTTTAAAGCAAGTTTTGAATTGTTTTTAGCAAACTATGATGTTTAAAAAAAATTATTTTTTTATTATCCTTAAGACCATCTGGACTGAACAACAATTTTGCAGTTTAAAAAAACTGTTTTGTATTCATACTTCTTCCATATATGTTTGGTTTATTTTACTGAATTAATTCAATTTCACATCGCTTGTCAAAGTGACAAAACATATTTGTGATAAGGATGATTACGTAACTTTTTTTAAAGAATCAAATAGCCGAAGCTATTATTTATGCTTTTTAGTGAGGAATTCTCCATCTAGATATCATATTATGAAGATTTTAAATTAAATTTTCAACTGTCTCATAAAAGGCCAAAGGTAGCGTCAATAACCATGTTGTATTGAAACAGTTCAACTCACATGCTATAGAGAGCTATGTCGGGCACCCAGATGCTACCGCTTATCAGGTGAAGCTCATCCACACCCTCGTAATCCTCAGGATTCCATTGGAGAAGTTCGTCCTTCCATGCCTGCAAGGACATACATAGGACACTTGACTTAAGGCCAGTTTCATAGTCAGGCCTAGAACGCCTCAAGTGCGGTACTATACTAAATATAAGACGACACCTACCTAGACTAGAATGGGCTAGTTTCGCATATGTAACTTGCCCATTCCATTCTGGTCAAGGTAGGTAAGTATGACTACGATTTTTTTTTAATTTGAGATATTTAACATGCACTTTCTGAATCGACTGATTATATCACCACACGACTCATGAACTAACTTACATCTAGAACAGACACATATTCAGCCTCCAGCCTTTAATTCATCAGTGGGGAAAAAAGATAAACCTAAGTTTCACCAATGATAAACGTTTTGGCCATACCAGGAATCTAACCCGGGACCCTTAATCGAGATGTTCACTCAACGTAAAGAAACCAGTGTCCAATTAGAATTCAGGTGGCGTAACTCAACAACCTGAGCAAAACACAGACAATTAATTTGAACTATTTGAAAACAAAATGTTCACTAAAACGAAACCTTATCATTTATGGCTAATTGAGCTACACTTAAAGTCCGTTCACCGTAGGAATTGTTTTCTGAAAGGCCTTTTTCCCTACCAGAAAGCTATTATGTAGTAGGATATTTGTAGGAAAAAAGACCTTTCAGAGAGTAATTCCTACCGTGAATGGAGTATACTTGCAATAGAAGCTTTATTAGATAACAAATTAAAGTGTAACAAGAGGCTACGAAGTTTTAGATTTCATAAAAAGCGGGGGGAAAATACTGGCTAGAACACATGGTACTTTCACTTAAAGTTCACTTAACGTGAAAGTTCTCCCCTGAACATCTCTTAAGTTAAGTGAATGTTAGTTGCACGTTAAGTTAACTGCATCGTGATGGCTTTCATTTAAAAACACGAGGAGACCCTTTACGTTGAAGTTAAGTGAACGTTAAATTGATCGTGATCCCAGAATAAAGTACAATATTAGGAAAAATAAATCATTACGTCAAAAAGCAGATTCTCAGTCATTTTCGAAGTGTCAAGATTTTCAGAGACGTCATTGTAAACTGAAGTGTGCAACCAAAAAATGCAAATGCAAAACTCCAGGAATTCTATATAATTCTAAATGTCACTTAAGTTTGTTCTGTTCAAATGAGTAACCCGACTGAATCATATATGAAGAGAGCATTCCACTGCAACCCATCATGGATTTCCCATTTCATTATTTTATTAATACTGTCAATATGTTTTATAATGTTTATAAAATTAATAAACAAAATCAAATAAAAATTTTCTCTTTTCATAATAAAATTCACTTTCATCCATGGATGGACCGCTGACTACCCGTGTGGATCTATAAACTTTTATTTTATTTCAGCTTTACCCAGACCTTTTGGATAAAATGGACTTTACACGGTTAAAACTAGGTAGATTTACCCAATTTCAGGCTCTACCCTTAAAATATATATATATTCAAAGGTGGATATGTTATATACATAACATATATTTTATAATTTTATATATATATATATATATATATAAAACAAATCCACCTTTGAATATTTTTGAAATTCTTTGGGAGGTAGGCCTATATCATCGGTGTATTAAAAGAGTTCATAAGAAAAGAAAAGAATGAAAATATATTATGTATAAATTTAATAATTATTATTTAGTTCAAATATTAATTTTCTTTGTTTTTAATAAATAAATAAGTTTGGAAATAATATAATTATTATATTTATATCTAATCTATTTTCATTATTTTCTTTTCTTACGAACTATATCTAATGCACCGAGAATGTAGGCCTAGCCCCAAACAAATTTCAAAAACATTTAAAGTTGGAAATGTTTAATTTGAGATTAAAACTAGAATAGTTTACCTAGATTGATTAAATTTCATAATTTTCATTTCTAAAATATAAAAACTACAGTTGAAAGTTGCCATTGCAAAAATGAAAGCATGACGCTTTAGCAAGCCAAAAAGTAAATTTTTATTTCCTGAATATTTGAGAAATGCAGAAGTTTTAATACTTACTAATCATTACGCTTATAATAAATTACGTCATAATTTTACTACTCACCCATGACATCCAAGCGTGAATCTGTAGCTCGTTGGCGTTAGTAGTTTCTTGCTGAAACAATAAATGCATTCATTAATACACATACGTAATATTATTTAAAACTGTAGGATCATAATATATAAATATATTTTAGAACCACACCTTACTACCCGTTCGGGCTATACGCCTATGTACTAATTACATTAACTTGTTAGGGATTAATAAGATTGAATCTAGGGAAAGTGTACCTTCATTTGCGTGGAGGGATGGGGAAAAAAATCCTTTAGGAAAACCACCCTCAGTACACCTGACCAGGATTGAACCCCGATCTCCTCATCTTCAGCAGTCTAGTCTATTGCAAGAGCGAAGCCTTGGACCATGCAGCCACCGATATGGGTTTATAATAATTAAATACCAGTATCGATGGGTACATAGACTAAATTACAGAATAATCTACTGTGGTTTGATGAAAACTGGAAGATGATATTTCGAATCTCGGACGAATATACTGAGGTTTGTTTGATTCCAAATTATATCCCAATCCATCTTTCGCAAATTTGGGTACACGTCCTCACCATTCCCCCTTTTGTAAATTCCTTCCCCATTAGCATAATTAAAATGCCTATACCTCGGACGGATAATATAAAGTGGCTAAAAATAATAAAAATACAATCCAAACAATTGATAGTTAAAGTCAGATCATTCAAAAAATAAATTTAAAATAGACAATATTGAAAAAAATCGAATTCATCAATCACACATTATATATATATATATATATTTGATAGAGATCTCAAAATTAACACTCTTTTTTTCTTTTAAATCAGTGACGTTAGATCTAGTTTCTTAACTGACCGAACTATAAGATAAGTTGGTTTCCATGGGGGTCTGACTATAGTCGAATACTAGAATCAAATATTTGATAAACAGAACACAAACTTTGATGAAATGTCTCTTTTTGGGGGGTTAGTCAAATACAATGATCATAATTACATAAAATCTATTGTATAAATGTATATTTTATAAGTCAGTTTTTTTCATTTTGAATTTAAGGTAGTATTTTATTTATTTGCTTCATTTTTAGGCACTTTCTTGGATTTTTAGTCATTTTTAGACCTTTTTGAATTATTTTAAGGCAATCATGTTGAATTAAGTATATTTAAAAAAATCCATTTGTATTTTATAAATGCACAAAATGTTCAAACACAATAATTTTTATTTTCAACCCACAACTGCCAGAACGAGAAGATAATGTAGGCAATGAACTTTGTATCATCTTTTATTGAATGGTTGTGAAATAAACATTCCTGGTGAGACACAACTAAGCTGCGGAGAGGCAGGGGCTCCGGAAGATATTTGAAAGTGAGGGGGGGAGGGGTAGTCAACTGAGAGGGTGTCTGGAGGTCCTGACTGGGTAAAATTTTGTACCCTGGATGAATTTTGAAGCTATTTAAAGGATGTTTATTTTTCACAGATAGTACTTTTTTGTTTGTCTTTCTTTGTCATTATATATAGGATCAATATAGTATGAACTTGTGTGGAGAAGAACGTGCTAACTTTTTTTCGGTCAACCTTTAAAAATGATGAGTAAGCCCAGTCCATATTTTTATTTTATAAGTAATGATATTATCCAGTGGTATTTGGCCAAAAGGGGAATCGTAAGCCCTCCTCCAAAAAATTTCCGAAACTTGGATGCCCTTAGAAGATATTTAGAGGTGTCAGCACTTGAAAATTTTAGGAAAATTATACTCTTCTAGAAGTTATTTGGAGTGGTTTTCACCCAGAAGATTTTTTTTTTTAAAAGCTACTTAAAGTTTTCCTCAACTGGAAATCTTTTGTAAATTTATTACCTGTAGATGATATTTAAAGTGATCTTCCTCTAACAAATTTCTGAAAATTAAATGCTTCTATAAACTTTTTATAGTGGTTATTTAGTGGCAATTTTTTTTAAATGTGATGCCTTTTGAAGATTTATTTTTAAATTGTAGTTAGACTTTAGTGCACATAACCAAAGAAATATGTATTATATTTATGTAGGTGTTATGTGTCTTTTTACATTTCAGGGTTATCTACAACTTGCAATAAGAATACTGTAAGTGGAGAGAATAAAACACCTGAGAGGAAAATCTTTACATATGAAAATGTCTTCCTATAATATTTAATCGAGGAAAAACTTCTCAAATACAGAAAGAATGTTGGTCTGAAAGTTTCAAGTAAAATCCCATTTCCTGACAATTCGCGTTGCAAGTCAGTTATTAGTGGTACGTAAAACAACCCATTACAAGGCTTTTGTTGTAATCACTTTTTGAATTAATTCTGAGCCTCTCGACAGATATCCTACATAGTATAATGTAACTTGAGCCTAATGATTAAACATTAAATTCTGGTGTCCTTTCATTTTGAAATATATCATCCAGGTTGACGGCTTATTAAAATTTAAAACCCAGCTGATTTATGTTGATAAAATTTATGTTTCTCACACACTTTCAAACATCGTTGATAAGGCCTACGCTTTAAAATTCTTTTACTTCCCCAGGTTTTCCAGAGCAAAGAATATTTACTTTTCCGGTATTTTATAATAAAAGCTATAGGCCAACATACATAATCTCATAATTTTCACCGCCTTCTATTAAATTATTGGCAAAAAGATCATCAAGAAATCACATTAATTGGGGATAAAACTAATTGCTTGGACTTGGTAATGCTCTCTACACACAAATTATTGCAAAATAATATTAAAAACTTCAATTACATTTTATCATTTATCTGACTTGTCCTTGACTTTTCATGTCACACTCAATTATTTCGCTGTTTCTCATGTAAACTCCCTTTACCCTGAAAGGTAGGTTAGTTTCATGGGCGTAGGGAGAATTCAAAATTGTAAGTCTATGACATGATGTTAAGAATTATGAGAAATAAGAAAATTATTTTAAAAAGAGGTGGTGGAACCTTATTGTGTGATGGAGGAAGGGGAAATATCAACATTTATTTATTTTATGAAGTTTTCTTCGTCCCTGTTAATGTTTAAAAAATGGATGCCCTAGAACGTTTATGGAGTGGTCCTCAAAAGTGGAGTTTTTGAAAATTATACTGATTCAAAAGAAATTTAGAGTAGACCTCCCCCATTTTTTAACTAGTATAATCCTAGATATTACACAATTTAAAAAAGGGGAGGTCTAATCTAAATTTCTCATCTGGAGTAGTCCTACGCCAGAAATTTTGATTGCATAGACAGCTATTTAGAGGAATACCATCAAAGTTAGATGCCTCTAGAAATTATTTGAAGTAGTTACCCCTCCAAAATTATGGCAATAGATGTATGCTTTATACATTGGTTTTGAATTTACTTGGAAAATATTGGAGGGGGGGGCCTTAAGATAGTCCCAGCCCACCAAGATAAAAACAAGGGGAGCTCAAGCCCCCTGTTCCTCCTGTTCCGGAGCCCCTGTGAAGAGGGTTTCTTTCGGAGGAGGTATCTATTACTTTTGAAGCTTATATTTGTAAAAAAAAAAGTAGGCATGTATTAACAGAATGCAAGAGTAGGCCTCTAGTTATTAAAGACTTTTCTAGACTATTTACATTTGTAAAATGATTAGTGGATTTGTTCGTGTGCATTTATTAAGAGTTTTTGTTCAAATTTTTAAGGTGGTTATTATTTTTTTAAATATGAAGTCAGCTTTAAGAAATTTTAGGTCATTTTTTTATCTTTGTAGGTAATCAAAATCCGGGCCCTGGTCATGAATCCTTCCTGTAATACTCACAAAATCCAAGTGTTTGAGCCACATGAACACTTTCACGGTCGTAGTCCGGCTGGCATCTGTGACTGGTCGCATCATTGTGTCGTAGTTACAGAACTTGTCATTCTTCAGACGAACTGTAGCAGAACTTACGGGATGAGGGTCAACCGGACAGCTCCCGCCTAGCGCTGAGAGGATATATTATTTATTATGGCTAGAGCTTCATGGAAAACGAAGATCACGTCTGTGTGTTTACTTTATCAAATATGTTTAATATTAATAGGTATTAATAATACGGCATTAATTGTGAAGTTAAGGTTTCCAACTTCTCCTAGATTAAACCAAAATTGGCAATCAAATGAGATGAGGATTGCGATTAAACAAATAGTAAATAGCCCAAAAGATAGATAAAGAAAATCACAAATATTGTGAGATAACATCAACTAAAGCTAAAATACAAATATTACGAAGAAATATAGAAATGCAGTAAACATGTTTTTAATTATTGTAGTCGAGATATTACCAATCAAATGTTCCTCTTAAGTTAAATATTGACAAAACCTTTAAAAATACACTAGTTTGCTGTTTACTGGAATGAACACGAAACTATTGTCTATGACAAAGTACTGTATATTATATAGACATTAAAACATATTTAAAAAATTGACATTTCCACTTTGGAAAGTCCAGAGATTCACATAGTATGGTTGCTCACTAAGATATAAATGCCCGGGAAACGAAATGTAGCTGTTATAGGAGTATAGAATTAATCTTTGTGAATCAAATGATGAAATTTAATGTGGGAATCACAGCACACATTTTATTGACATTTGTATTTTCCTCCTCTCCTGTTTGTTCTACTGTCGGATAGCTACACCCAGTAAGATTATAAATCCAATTAGTTTCCGGCACTCATGAATTTATGCTCAATTAATCTACCGCCTTAAATGAGTGTGATAAAAAAATATGTTTGGGTTAAGCCAAGTGAAGCTACACACACTATAGTATATACACACTCAAACACCAGAAAGTATCATAAAAGCCTCACACTCCTCGATTTTAAGACTCAGCTTCCACACGCAGAGCATTTGCGAGTTTTAATTTGAAAACATTCAGTTCAAATCCACTATTTTACTAATCCAAATCTTCACTTTCCCAACAAATCTTGAATCTAGAATCCTAGTCTTAATCTTATAAAATATATTTAGCATATTTGGTTTGGCCATTAGTCAAACCTAGGCGGTAATTAGGGCGCAAAGATTCTAGGGGTACATTCCAACCAAATATATATATATATATATATATATATATATATATATATATATATATATATAT
>CABFWO010004373.1:29256-55548 GCA_902155825.1 Timema genevievae | reverse complement strand
TTTATTATTATTATTATTATTATTATTATTATTATTATTATTATTATTATTATTATTATTAGCACCGCGTCTTACTACCCGTTCGGGTTATACGCACTTACGCTAATGTGCAATGGTAGGGTGATTGTGAGATGAAATGAAGGACCTACAGTTTAACGTGGAATCCGAACCACGGTGGAGGCCTGGCATTCCTCACATTCACAAGTTGTGATTAATACACATCTTGTCAGAGGTGAAGGAAGGGTTTGGCAATCAGATAAATCTGTGCCGGGACCGATGATTGAACCCCGGACCCCCAGCACAGAAGTCTGTCACCTTACCCCTAGACCACCAGGCCACCTACATTAATTATTGGCATTTATATTTTATATATATAAGATTAACTGAATGTTAATATTTTTTTTTACTACAATGCACTCATTTTAACATTCATACATCTGGTTAAGTGATAAAAATTGTTGGTAAGGGGTCTGGATTTTAAGATAGCCCCCCAATAACCAATATAAGCGCTGTAAAACGAACTTAAAATAAAAATCTAGAATATATATTATATATATTTTATAATCTAGATTCTAAAATTTTCTAGAATACTTGAATCTAGAATTTGTAGTTTGACGATGTGATTTTGAGATTAAGACTTATATTATTTCAATCGGTGATTTTAAAACTAGAGGCCATAAGAGAACTAACTGCAAAGGGGGGCCGAAGGATGGCCTATTGATAGAAGAGGAAAAAATCAACCTAAAATTAAATTTAAAAATTTCACATCATAATATCTAAATGATTTTTTATTTATATTTCATATCAAAACTATATTGATATGTATGTAGCCTATACCAGCGGTCGACAACCTACAACACACCAACTGATTTTATCTGGCCCGCAAAAGATTTAGCAAACTAACAATAATTGCTTTCATAAAAAATAGACTAATAGCTAATTACTATATAAAGTTGAAATATTTTGTTCGATATTTTTTTTTTTTCAAAACTGCTCATTACATGTTTTTAAACTTATACGGCTCGCGATATCAAAAAAGTTTGCCAACCCCTGGCCTAGACAATAGCATCTAACGGATATATTGTGATTAAGTAGGTGTCATAGGAAGGTAGTGGCGTGCATGGATAAAATATCAACAACTTCACCTTAAAATAAATAGTAGAAGTATAGACATCTTATATTTGCTTCCACGTATCTATGTCAAGCAAGAGACCGAACATTAAATTACAATTCTTCCATGCAAAATTAGTCAAAAAATTGTGTGTGTTTAGTAAAAAAAAAAAAAATTATTTGGTAAATGAATATTTATCGTTTGCAATAAATTAATGAAATTCTCGCTACATATTTTTTTTTTGTGGAGTCCTAGAATTGTTCCAGTAGATTTAAATACCATCAAAGAACACAAGATTGTAGAGAGCATCAAAAACATTTCTTAGAAGCACTGCCTTAAAGTTGCTCTGGAAAGGGACTAGTTCATATAATTTCCAAGTAGGCATCTCTATCATGATTAGATAAATACTTTACCTTCTATCACCTGAGACACCTTGATAATCACCAACAAACTGAAACACCAACGTTGCATTTTGAGAGCTCGAGTTTTTCACGTCTCTACGAACTCTTCAACACTAAGGGTTATTTAGTTTAGTTTTTTTTTTTTGTGTGTGTGTGTGTGTGTGTGTGTGTGTGTGTGTGTGTGTGTGTGTGTGTGTGTGTGTGTCGAGGGAGAGTTCTACCATTATTTACAAGGGCGTATCTGGCGTATCTGTGTGAGGGGCGTATCTCTAAACAGAAACAGAAAAAGAGATAAAGAGAGGTAGAAAAAAAAAGAGGATTGATTGGAAAAAATTAGTAAAAGTTTTAGAGTCTAAAACCTAAACTAACAGAATGAGTGTCCAGTGTTTATAATGATGATATGGGTGTTTCAGTTAAGGTGGGGATAAAACTGGGATGAGATACAACTACTTTGAACGTTTTAACAATGTATACCAATACAGTGCACATCTCACAGACTATTAATCGGGATATTAGATATTTGTTTATAGCGTAAACGTATATCACTTTGAAGAGTGGCTATATTTTTATTATTAATAATTCGAGGTATTTAACGTGCACTTTCTTAACCGACTAATTATATCAGCACACGAGAATTTCTATGAGCGAGAGCAAAAGGGCCCACCAATTTTTCCGGGAAAGGTTTTTCTCCCATAACTTCCTGGGTTTCTTTACATGCCACAATTAACATAGGACCGACGACGGCTTAATTCCCCCTCCGGAGGAAGTTGTACTACGAATTTTTATCGTTGACCCCGGCTGGGTTTGAACCCACGAATATTGGGTCTTGAAGCGAGCACTTTATCCCAAGACCACCAAGATCGACTGCAGTTTAATGAATTTTTTTCACTTGGTATAAGAGTGAAATTGTGATAAGTATAATTTATTTTCAATTTTAAAATAATTATTTGTCAAGTTGGTTTCATTTTATTTAAATATGATAAAATGGTTTATCAATTGGTTTTAATTCCACTCTTTTTATAAGTAATTACTTATTTATCTAAGCTATTTAACGTACACTTTCTGAACCGACAATATATCAGCAAATGACTTATAAACTAATTTAAACCTAGAACAGACACAGCATCCAGCCACCGGCTATTAATTCATTACTGTGATAGGGGAAACCCACACGGGAATCGAGTCCAGGACCCTTAGCTCAGTATTTTTCTAACTAATACTCAAGGTTACAGCTATGGAGCATGTTTTAATTAACTAATTTTCTTAGAAAGTTCCAAATATTATAGATTATATCAACACTTTGGTAGGGTAAGATACCTTTCAGGACGTACTTCCTACAAATATCAATATATATATATATATACTCCATCCTCGGTAGGAGTATAGGTAAATTATAGCTAGCAGAAGATTCTTGATTGCAAGCACTGTCTTAAAGTCACTAATGGCAACCTGTTCGGAAATAATTATTCATAAAATAGTATTACCAAGCACATAATAATTATTTCCTAATTGATTGACATTAATTACTTCCATCCAGAGTTTAGCAATAAGGAACCTTCTGCTAGCTTTCACCTACATTCCTACCGCATTCTTTTAGAGGTTGTTTATTGATAATTGATTTTTATTTTTTAAATTTGAATGTTTTTAAAATGTTTCTAACAATTTGGTTCAAAATGGGTTAAGTTTTTTTTACATTATAAATAATCTTATTAAATACTAGTTTAATTAATTGTTACTTTAACTTTAAATCCTAAGAGAAATATTAATATTTTGTAAGGATAAGAATATTACATAGTTCTTAAAATGATTTACTGAGCATTTTTTGAAAAAAGGGAGTGAGTTCTACTGCTTATTAAACTACAAGTTAAAGTATAAATAATCTATATTTTTATAGGTTCATTAATTAAGCGTCAATACAGTGGGATAGACCTACATGTGATCAACTATTTTAATTTGACTTAACACCTCATTGATAACCAATCTGATGTTACGTATCTGAAATTCAATTTTGAGGTAAAACAGAGCACTCATCTTTAATAAAGTTGCATTCAAACATTGGCTTATCCGCATCGATTGGAACCCGGACACACATGTCAGTTTTGTCTGACTTACTGGGGATGGTCAGTGCCATCGAGAGCCACTAAGGGCCTGAGGGCAGATACTTTTTTCAGGCCCCCTTTAATCTAATGCGCAAGCTTTCAGACCCTTCACAATCCTAAAATGAAAAAAAAGAACCTCAAAGACTGTGCAATTTTTCAGATATTATATTGCTATGTTAATAGCAAAACTAGTACATAGTTTTTAACAACGATTTAAAGAAATATATTCCAGACAACTTAATTATCATCCAATTATGGACGATAATTTTTCACGAATACAACGAACGTACACGAATTTGCAACACATATTTTATACTGAAAAGTGGTAGGAAATAACTTTAAATAAAAGGCTTACCTTTTGATTTCTTTTTATGTATGTTTTAGTTCTCAGGTCATCTTTTTTAATTTTAACAGTTTAGTTAAGACTATCAACTTAGAATATAAATGAGTCATTTAAAATTTGCCTTTACAGCTTTTCTATCAGCGAACATTTGAATGATGGATTCAAAATTAAATGTTCGTGCAAGTCTTGATACAATGGATAGTGTTCCCAGATCAGCTAGTCTTTGTTGACCCAATGTTTATCTCAAGCAGTTCTTTATTCAGCTGCTAAGTACACTAAAAGATCGTTCTGCTAGAGCAACAGAAACTGGGAGTGTGCAGAATGTGCGCAAAGTAACGCATACAGTCGGAAATAAATTTGCAATGTTGAGTTCTTTTATTATGATGAGCAGTTTTAGGGACCGCAGAGTAGATTTAGAAATGTTTGTCTTGTGTGTCACCTTTAAGATACTTAACTTCTCTGTTAGGTCACCAACATTTTAATGGCCTTAACGGCGTAACCTTTAATCTTATTTATGGTTCCTCCACTTAGGTTTAAATAGTGGTAATTAGTGTACCTAATTTAAATTTCGTTTTACATTGCACTTTTCTTCCGTTATGCTAAAACCTGTATATTTTCGTCCAAAGTGAGAATAAAAAGCCTCGAAGCTGAGCTGGGCCCCGGTATCTCTATATTTAAATGCGGTTTGACTTCCTAAAATTCTACACGCCTTATCCTTAGCCAATTGCTGTGAGTATGCGAATAGCTTGGATGGCTACTTAGATATTATACCAAGATAATAGAATAACATAATTATATTTGTCGTGTGTTTCCTAAATGAGCACGTAAATATCAGATAGTTCGTGGCATCACTAGCCACACAAAGCCGTCTGCAATTATTACTACACACATCACCTCAAACGACTGTATGACTCAGATAACCACCAAGAGAGACCGCACACTTGTCTAGTATTTGCAGGTTGCAAATGCCAGTCGGGGCTCTCGCCTACTAGATGGATGCTAGATCGAGGTAACGTATAGTACTGCCGTACACATGTGTAGAAAATGTCAGAAATACCTCAAACCCTCGATCTTTTTCTAGTTGCGAGACACTCGTGCAGGCAATTGCGTACACAAAAGTAGTTGCTCTTAAACACTTGATGAACACCTAAATTTGGAGTCCAGCTTCTTCAAGCTGCCCCGAGCTAGTGCAAGAAGTTTATCAAAAGACTTCATTGACATACAATAAACTGTTAAATAATTAATTAGGGTAATAGGATCATATAAGAGTACGTGCACAAAGGCTGTGAGGTGGGGTGACGCCATTACAAGCGGAGCGAAGCGAGCCGTCTACACACGACCAAGAGTGGGCAATCAACACACGTACAGCGTTGCATAACAGAGCGGGGTGGCACTTCTCTAGTTGTCAAAACTATCACGTAAGCGAGAGGATACATGAAGTATGTCAATACAGGGACTATTATGAGGAATGCATAAGCGAAGTTATTAATATAAAGCCTAAATATGGCCTTATATTACACTTCAAATAATTTTTAAGGACATTCCCTTTTCAAAAAATTGCTAGGGAAGGGCCACTCCAAATAGTTTCTAGAGGAATTTAATTTTCAACCAATTTCCAGGAGAATATCACTATAAATGCCTTCTATGGTATTCCAAACTCCAAAAATATTCTGGGTGAGGACCACCTCAAATATATTCTAGGGTAGTATAATCTATAAAAAAAATTCTGACAAGCACTTCTTAAAATAGCTTTTAGAAACACAAAAAATTTCAAAAAATTTCCGAAGGAGGACTACTCCAAATAGCCTCTAGGAGTATCCAAATTTTAAAGAATGTCGGGAGTAGCACTATTCTAAATAGCGACGCGCATCGCAATGACAAAATAGATTGTCTCTCCCCCCCTACTCCCCCAACCCCCCACCCTCAAACATAATGCCGTCCAGTGCGGGCCGTAGCGAGCAGATCCTACAAAGTGCACACTACCTTTTCGGATGTAGTTGTTTAAACTTTTAAAATATTACTTAATAATAAATTCCTATTATTTTAACTTTAATAAATGCATTCCTCTTTAATAGCTCAACAATTTAAGTCATTGAAGTCGAAGGAAACCAAATAGTAAATATTTACCGGAGTAACACGCCATAATCCGCCATTACCTTTATCTTTCTTTCTAAGTTACGCGTTATTGGTGGGGTGAGACGGGCTCTTAAGAGTTAGGGCCAATCCATAGTCAGACTTACAGTACTTCTCAAATGCGGGGCTATACTAAATACAAGACGACACTTATCTAAACTCAAATAAAATGGGCCAGTTTTGAAAATGAATCTGACCCATTCCATTATGGTCTAGGTAGGTGTCGTCCTGTATTTAGTATAATGCCGCACTTGAGGCGTGGTAAGCCTGAATATGAAACAGGCCCTTAATATCAATAATGTGTTAGAATATATTGCCGATGACAGGGAGATCAGTATCTAAACCCCGGTTGTGTGTAATGAGGGTGGTTTTAAAATAAAATTCTACCCTTCCTCTACGCAAATGCGGGTACACCTACTCTAAATTCAAAACTACCTTATTTCTAACTCATTTAGTATAATTAATACACTATGCACATGACCTGAACGGGTAGTAAGACGTGGTGCTAAATAAACAAAAACTACATTGTTTTAACATCACATCTTACTATACTACCTGTTCTTATCTAGGCTACTACCTGTTCAGGTTATGCGAATGAGTTAGGGATGAAGAGGGTCGCATTTAGAGGAATTGTGCCCACATTTTCGTGGAGTAAGAAAAGAAAACCATATAAAAAATCTCAGTACAACTGACGGGGATTCAAACCCCAATCTTCCTTTCATCAGCAGTCTAGTCTAGTACAAGATTGAAGCCTTAGACCAAGAGCTTACTGAAGCAGATTACAGTATTCAGTGGTAAAGTGTAGATTATTGAGCTAAATAAAACAAAATAGTTAAAATGGTGTATTATTTTATCAGATGCATTAGTTAAAAACACAAATACAATGACGATGTTGTCTTCCTTTACATTACAATAGTCTCTACACATATCATACATACGTAAATATAATATATATTTACATTGTAATCACAAAATATACAATTGAAACATTACTAAAAGTATTCATAAATTAACTGTCAAATTTAACATATCATGTCAGTTCTGTCATTGATACATTCATCCAAAGTATTTAATATTTTATTGACTTATAAGTTTTAATATTACTTAGCACCGCGTCTTACTAACCGTTCGGGTTATACGCTTAAATATTAATTACTCTAATGGGTTAAGAATTGGGAAGGTTGAATGCAAAGGAAGTGAACCCACATTTTCGTGGAGGGAGAGTGGAAACCCATTCAGGAAAAACCATCCCCAGTTCACCAGAGCGAGATTAGAACCTCGATCTCTCCGTTCTCGGCAGCTTAGCTCAACACGAAGCTGGCGCGTTAGCTAACTACACCACTGAGGTGGGTACTTATAAGTTAATACACCTATGTGCTAATTTTAACAATGGTTATGGTTTTCTACAATTTTAGTTATAATGTTCAATAAAATCTCATTATATTTAGCTTATGACAAATAAAAACCCTACAAACCACATCTTGATTTATTTATTTAAAGAAGTGTTGAATTTTGGTTTGGTGCCCCATTAGATTTGTTTAACTATGTCATATTTTATTTTGACTCTGCCTTAAAATATGAGTAAAGAATGACCCTGGACACCGGATGTTTCTTGGGTAGCTCAGTGGTTAGAGCATTGTCGTACTAAGTCAAAGGTCCCGCGTTTGATTCCCATGTCCAGGCGTCATTTTTCAATTTCCAGAATATGATATCTAGATGGAGAATTCCTCACTAAGGAGCATAAATAATAGATTTTGTTATATGATTCTTATGTCATATTTATTTTCCTAACGTAGACCCCTTGGCAGGAAAATTTCCTCAACAAAAATTAAACTAATTTTTTTTAATACCACTTAACATTTATACATTTTAAAAATGTACACACACTTTAAATTATGCTGATGGCTACGCGGTTAAAGACGTCAGATAGGTATTGTGTGGATTGCCTGTAGTAGCTAAATTTGGGGCTGGAAACCCAGCCGAGTGTCCTAAGGTATTTTCTTTCGTGGTTTATACCTTCCCTCCACAGAAATGCGGCTACATTTCCTAAACATTCTATCTTCTTCATCCAAGTGTAAACATACGAATAGCCCGGAAGGGTGCTAGGACTCAACGCGCATGAGAAAAATTTGAATATGTTATGAATGAATGCTATAATTTGTGTGTGTTTAGCCAATAGGGCATAGCTACATAACTTTAAAATAATGTCTATGTTTATGGGCAGAACCCTGGCCCATTGGGAGGTTGCGATGGGATACCCCTCTTCTTCATGCGACAGTAATGCTCTTCCAAGCGTTGCGCCACCTCAGTCTCGGTGGACGCCGACGCTTCGGACCAAAGTATCTCCGCCGTGGCGCTCGCTCTAGGCCACACGCGCGTCAGCACGTTGCTTTCATCCACCACCTCCGCCCACATGCACGCCTCCCCACCGAGAACGAGTCTCTTCTGATCGGCCGTACCGTCGAAGTCAGTAGGCTCACACTCGTAGAACTTAGTCCAGTCGCCGCCAGACTGGAGGTGGTCCAAGTACCAACAGGCTGATAAGAGGGCGGGGTACCCTTTACTAGTGACCTGTGAAATTAATAGAGCCTGTTATTATATTCTACAAAAAATTATACATACAACGCCATCTAATTTTGACAAATTGATGGAATTTACCTTGGTTGTACACTGGGGTATATCTGTAATGCATTAGTATTTATCTGAGATATTTAACGCCCAATTTAGTAACCGACTGATTATATCAACACAGGGATTATAAACTAACTTAAATCTAGAACATACACAGTATCAAGCTCACAGCAGTTAATTCATCACTGTCAAAGAGGGAACAAATATTTCACCACTGACAAATTTTCGGCCATGTGGAGAATCGAACCCATGACCTCTAACTTAGTGGTCTGAAACGCTACTGATTGAGGTAAGATATTAAACTTAATTTTTCCTTTTTTCTTCCATTTTTTAATTTATTTGAGGTATTTAACGTACACTTTCTAAACCTACTTATTAAATCAGCACACGACTTATAAACTGACTTAAATCTAGAAGAAACACAACATCCGGCCGTTAATTCATCACTGTGAAAGGGGAAACCCACATTTCACCAACGATACATTTTTTGGTCATGCCAGTAATTGAACCCAGAACCCTTGGCTCATTAGACAGACACGCCAAACAAGAAGTCTCATTCTTCAACTAAACAAACTCTTTCCAAATAAGCTGTACGCTCTGTCTAATAGATTTTTTAAAAAATGCATGTCACTTACTCTATGGCGTATTATATACTATTGGCAAAATTCCAAGAAACCCCTTTCCCTCAGATGTACAATTCATTGTACAGTCCAATTTTCATTAAACTCTTTCCTTCAGATGTACGATTCAGTGTACAGTCCAATTTTCATTGGGAGAGCTTTATCTCACAGCTAAAAAGACACTGGATCAATTTTTCCGTATTCATACTTCAAGTCATGTGATCTTCAGGTGTCACTTTTGATAAATATTATCAATAGCTACAATATAATACCATCAATGTTGGCTGCAAAAATTTTGTCTGTATTTTCTAAGAGACCTTTCCTATGAAAATTGGACCTGTTTGATCAAAACAAATACACTCCCGTCTAATGAAAATAGCTACCGCGGCGAGTTCTGTCTCTTGGTCTCCAGTCCACACGTGTACCACCGTGTCGTTCTGTAGTATGACGCCATTGTCGAAAACCTCCTGCCAGACAACCGCGCTGGCACCCAGTTGTGTGGAGATGTCCACCACCTTCTGCACGTAGTACTCCTCCAGTCTGTCATAATCGGACAGGTTGTTATTCTTCATGAAGGCTGTGATGTTAGGGTTGCTTACCCTGGAAATATCATGGGCATGATCGGTCCATTTGTGCCTTACCATACTTTAACATTAGGATTGCAATATCTAGAAATATATTGACCTAGTCGGTTATTTTGTGCCTCACCTAGAGGATTTCAATATCATGGTTGCAATATCCCGAAATATAATGACCTAATTGATTATTTTATGCCTCACCATGAAGACTCTAATATTAGGGTTGCATTATCTAGGAATATAATGAGCTGGTTGGTTATTTTGTGCCTCACCATGAAGAATGTAACGTTTGAGTCATCCCCCCCACCACCACCACCACCTACCCCCTATAAACATAAATCCGTAGTCGAGCAGTGTAAAGGCATTAAAGAAGACTGTGGCAACTGTTTTCACACTAAACAATTTTACTATTTTTTTACCAATTTGTATTTTTGTGATTACAATTCTGATTTATTACTACTGACATTGTCAGACACGTAGATTACTTGGGACTTTTTTTTTAGTTGACATTTCAATCCCTGTTGGAGGTGTATTTTCCATTACTTGTATTTCCATTTAAAATTTGTGTTAAAGGCAGACATGAAAATACAATAAGTTTAAAAATGATGACCATTTTCTTGACTATAATAGATTCATAGAGTACTCTAGATTTTATGTAATGAGTAACCCGGGAGGCCTCACATCGACTCTCATTTAGGTTAAATTGCAGTCTTCACGTGGAATTAATAGTGGGTTTCAGGTGATAACAACCCCTGTGGCGTCAAGAGATTTAAAATCATTAAAGATGCGTTTATTCCACATTTTATCTAATCCGAATCTTAATTTTACCTAAAATTTCAGTATCTCTAATCCGAATCTTAGAAAACATGGCAGGTGTAAATGGTTAATTTTCCCAACATTGGATGATTTGTTTTCCTCGATTCTGATTTATGATTTTGTTATTTTATTAATAAAGTTGTTACAGACAATATAAAAAAAGAAACTAAATGTCAAATCTTTTTACTATAGTCTTCATATAGTCAAGAAATAAATTAATGGTCTGGAAGGTGTGGTTGATAGATTTGCCCTAAACTTACGTTGATATAAGCCAGATAAAAGAAGAACTAATAATATTTTCTTTTCGAATCTTGAATTTGAATTATTTTTTTTTATCCTCGAATTACGAATTTCCTTTTAAGATTTGAGGTACTTAAAACAGCCCTGAGAAATTTGCTGCCGACCACGAATTTTTATGCGGCCGGCAAGCTAACTATCTCTCTACAAAAACAAAATGAGTGCTAAAATTACCAGAGTTATAAAATATATTCTAATGGAGGTATCAACCATTTCTATTTATCAAAAAGCAACAAGTGAACTTAAATTTGAGATGATAGACTTGCGGCGTAATACAAATTTAAGATAATTACAATGTCGCGAAGAAATATAGGCCCTATACAGTACATTTTACAATTCTATTGATTTTGGCAAACTCACAAACATTTAAAATTTTACTCGAAATGTGCTGGTTATTTTTGGATTAGCTTATGTATGTGAACAGGAATTTTCTATCATCTCAATAAAAACTCCTTAGGATCAATTATTACCTTTGAAGCTTTAATAAGCTGGTTTAACAATCTTAACTACTAAATTTACACTTGACATTAAATAAATTATTAAAAACAGCTATACAAAAATTTCAATCATTCCATTTAGTTATGTGTAAATAAAGATTCACTAATTTAGTACTTTTACATTGTCTATCTATTTTATATTATATATATTATTATTAGCACCGCGTCTTACTACCCGTTCGGGTTATACGCACTTAGGCTAATGTATAATGGTAGGGTGATTGTGAGATGAAATTGAGGACCTACAGTTTAACGTGGAATCCGAACCACGGTGGAGGCCTGGCATTCCACACATTCACAAGCTGTGATTAATACACGTCTTGTCAGAGGGGAAGGAAGGGTTTGGCAATCAGATAAATCTGTGCCGGGACCTGGGATTGAACCCCGGACCTCAGCACAGAAGTCTGACACCTTACCCCTAGACCACCAGGTTACCATATATATTGTATATAGAAATAAAAGATTGCGTCTACCAAAAAATCGTTTGTCAGGCCATTGTTATATTTAAATTCTCAATGTGGCCCTTCAGCTAAAAATATGTCCAGCCCTGTACTATAGTAGTCGACTGTTTGAAATACCTATCCTTAAAATAAAAGGCCTACAACTCTAGTATGACCTACCAGCAGTCAAAACTGACTTCGTCTCCTCCCAAATGCAGGTATTTATCCGGGAACAGGGCAACCACCTCACTGAACAAATTTCGCAGGAAAACGTAGTTTTCTGGGACGGATGGGTCGATCGGACCAAACGTCCCATCCGGTTCTCCGTCATGGTAGCAGGGGGTCAGTAGGTTGGGAACCGCAGGGCCCCAAGACAAGGTATGACCTAGAAGCACACACTCAAATTAATACTACTGCTGTTATTTAAATACTACTGCTTTTATTTACTTTCTGATGTAGAGAAAATATTGAAAAATACTGAAAAAATATTGATCTCGTGTTTATTATGAATCTTTTGACATTTTATGTGACCCCAAAATCAAAAGTTATAGTCTTAATTAAACCCATTTGTATGTTTGCCTGTGCTCAGAACTACAGCTGAAATTGTTGAAATGGGCTTTGTCCAAACTTGATATTTAGATATTATATGGTCATATGTCGAGGCCTAATCTTTATTTTGATTGTCTCTAAAATTAAGGGTAGTTTACTTACATTATGAATAACATTGTGTACTTGTTTCACAAAGAAAAATCTATTTGAGGGTAGTCATCTGATTATCTCTCTTCCTTTCCTTCCTTTACTTACTTTAAATCCAACTGTAATTGGTGCATTTGCGTTTTACTCAAACGGGTATTAAGACGCTTAAAAGTAGGTCTTGTTTTGATCATGAACTGAGCTTTTTCATTTGTTTATGACCATGCCATTCTAAATATTGTTACGTCTAATCAAAGATCTCCCTCCTATTCCTGTGCATTTAGGTGATGTAGCTTGATCCACCGATTATCGATATTAGCAGAAGAGTATACAAAACCAAGCCTTGTTATAGTAGAATTCAAATAGGAGGAACCTTTTAGAAAATTAAATAAAATAAAAAAATTGTGGTCAATATTGATAACATATTACTCTATTACTAATATTATTTTATAAGCTTTGATATTATCTATCAAAAGTAACAGTTGTAGAATACATGGCTTGTCGTATGAACATATTAAAATTAGAGATGGGTCGAATCCTATATTTCTTTAATCTGAATCTTAAATTTTCTTTCGAATCATGAATACAAATTCGAATCCTTGAATCTTTGAAAATGTACAATTTTAAAGTGTAAAATATTTCATATTTAATTTTTAAAGTGTTGTGTAAGGTTGGTGCCAATGACAACATATTATTTTGTTTTTCATGTCTATTACGTCATAAACAACAACAATAACACTTTTTTTGTAAATGAATTATATTGATACAATGTTGTCCTTTTTTTTTGTCACTTTCCCAACTACATATATCTTTATTCCTTTTACCATTGCCAGTATTGCTTAAAATTGTAGTTTCAAGTCAAGGTCTTCATATTGTTTTATTCGAGATACATTTTTGACATTTTTACGAATCTTGAATCTCTCGAATACCACAGGACTCTACGGATTCAGGTAATTGAGGATTATAGCGTCCCCATCTCTAATTATAATCGTTTTAGTGAATTTTATAAGTGTCAACAAAGGTTTTTTTCCTATCTGAATGTGATTGTAGTTCCCTCTAAGAAATGTTGACCTGGCGTGTCGAACTCCGGAACCACCCTTATCCCTCTCAGGCGGGCGTACTCCGTGATGTTGCGGATATCATCGTGGGTGTAGATGTACTTCACCGGGTTATAAGCTCCTTTCTCACTGAGAACAGGTACATGTTATCTGTAGCTGAGTAGTCATCCTCAATTTAAAAGTGATATATATCCATAGAGTGTGTGGCTTACATCATTTGTATCCCAGCAGTAGAAAAACTAACCAGTACTAATGAATGGCCCTACCGTTGCCCAAGGGCCTCCCGAATGTACTTATCTTACCTACATCCTTTCCTTTGAGGATCTTTCCATGTCACAATGAGATGAGGGGATGATTATAGTGAGTATGAGGGTGTGGAACCAGTTGAAACACTTAAACCTAACCCGCCTCGGTGGCGTAGTTGGCTAACGCGCTAGTCGTGTTGAGATCGACCGCCGAGGACGGGGAGATCAAGGTTCGAATCTCGATCGGGTGAACTGGGGGTGGTTTTTCCTAAATGGTTTTCCACTCTTCTTCCACGCAAATGCGAGTTCACGTCCTCTAAATTCAATCTTCCCAATTCCTAATCCATTAGCGTAATTAATACTTAAGAGTATAACCCGAACGGGTAGTAAGACGCGATGCTAAATAATAATAATAATAATAAAACTTAAACCTAACTTAAGCCTAATTAACCAAACCTTGGTGACCGTTTGAGGTGATTACACTTTCGGTTTAATTATACAAGGTACCAGCCGGGAATCGAACCGGGGACCGTTAGACTCGTAACTAGGTGCACTGACCACTACACCACAGGGCCAGTTAATATGAAAGTTAAACCTCATGAGTAGGGTCTCTGGAATTTCTGGGCTTCTCCTTAAAGAACTAGTCCATCTCAATGTCAGTTACAACCTGTTCCCCCCCTCCCCCTAAGGATACCCCCTAGGTAGTTAATACAGCTAGAACCAGGCGTAGCATTGTAGTGTGATCCCCTGAAAGTTTCATTTAAAAATAGAGGAAAGTGTAAGACCTTTTAACATATTTTTTTTTAAATCAACAAAATTGAAATATAATTACTTAAAAAAAACATTTTTAATTGATCCCAATATAATATGGTGTCAAATGAAGGATGCAGCAAACCACACTATGCTGCGGTTTTTTGTTTCAAGCGATATCATGTAGGCCTATCTAATTTCCCGGTTGATCACCTGAGTTCCGGGAACGCCTCGCTCTGATAAGGGAAGCTCTGGTCATCCACGATATGCCAGTGGAGCACGTTCATCTTGTTGATAGCCATGGCATCGAGTGACAGCTTGAGGACGGAGAGGGGGAGGTAATGGCGGCTAGTGTCGAGTAGCAGACCTCGATGGGAGAACCGAGGATAGTCCGTGATGGCCGTACTGTTCACGCGGAACTGAAATGAAAGTTATTCAAAATTCCCTGATGTAACTTTTTGAAGTTGACATCGGAGGTCCTTGGTTAAGTGCTCTCCTCAGTAGCCGATGCTCGTGGGTTCATACTTAGCTGAGGTTGACGGATTTTTCCTTAGCAATAAAAATCCGTAGCACAGCTTACTTCGGGGGGGGGNGGGGGGGGGGGGGGGGGGGGGGGGGGGGGGGAATAAAGCCTCGTCAGTTGTGGCTTATAAAATAACCCTGGAAGTTATGTGAGAATACCTTTCTGTCAAAATTGGTAGGCTCTTTCAAACTTGCTCGTGAATTTTAGTGCGGAAGGTAACGGGGAACCACCGCACTTTCTCAACTTCCCTAGTACATTTTCTTTCTGTTAGATAGTGTGAACAGCACTAACCAGGATTAAAAAAGGAGCGCAGTTAAAATAACCAAATACATGTTAAATATTTAATATTACAAAGTGAGGGCTGGTGAAATGGGGTTTTTGAAATTTCCAAAATTAGAAGAATAAACTAGGTAGAAGATTGAAATATGTCAGTCAGGTATAGGGTCCACCCCAAACAGCTATACATGTTTGAAAACTTTTAAATTTCATAATGAAGGATCACAAACTGGGTAGGGGAAGGAGTACTCTTACTATTTCCAAAATTAATAGAAAAAATAAACTTTTTGATAAAGTATAAAATTAAAATTTTTAGTAAATGTAGAGGGACGACCCCTAATAATCAGAGAAATATGCACATCCAGAATTTAAAATGGGGGCCCAGGAAATAGTTTGGGCTGGACATTTACAAAACTACTATTAACAACCATTATTTGGTGTGGCAAAAAATTTAAATTTAGTGAGAAAGTAAAGGGACCACTCAAGAATTACATAATAGATGAAAAGCTTAAAATTTAAAAATACAGAAATCGAGGGGGTGGGGGGGGTGTATGTGGCTTAAGTTTCCTTAACTAATAGAGAAAAACCTTCTCGGTATGATAAAAAAAAACATCGTATAGGCATCCTAAAAACCTAAAATTAAACGAAAACAAAAACAAAATAATATCTATCTATCTTAAACGGGGTCCATTAGTATTGCGATTGCAAATAAATAGATAAGCTCTCTAAGAGAGACCTAGTAATTAAAATAAACAACCTCTGGGGAAATAGCTCGGTAAACCGTGATTCTATTTGGGAAACCATAATGCTCAGTTATTTCATATGTTTCTGTAATACTGTATATTATTTTATTTACATTCTAGTGTTTTTTCCAACATATTTTTATGATAATTTAATATAATAATATTAATTACTTACTCTATGGCATTAGGAACTCTAGTTCATTACCGCACTCACAAAAGTACGCCGCCTATCCCTATCTTGAGCTAATTCTATCAAGTCAATCTCATTACACCCTATCTCTCTTAGGTCTATCCAAATGTTATCCTCACATCTGCGTCTGGGTCTTCCCAGTGGTCTTTTCCCAGTGGGTTTGCCATTAAACGCGGTTCTAGATACTCCCATTCGCGCTGCATAACCTGCCCACCGTAACTTGCGAGATTTTATTACCCTAGCAATGTCTGATGATGAGGAAAGGGTATGCTGCTCATCATTATGTAGCCTTCTCCCCTCCCCACTAGATCCATCCATTTTTAGACCAAATATCTTCCTAAGCACTTTGTTTTTGAACGCCCTAAATTTATTTTCATAATTTAAGGTAAGAGGCCACGTTTCAAATCCATAGAGAACAACCGGTAAAATTATGGCTTTGTATGTTCTGAGTTTTACATTTCTTGACAGCAGGCGAGACGCCAACAACCTACTGACTGAGAAGTAACAAGCATTTACTGTCTGTATTCTTTTCCTAATTTCCAATCTAATATTGTTATCGCTAGTTAAAGTTGTTCCTGAATATTTGAATTCATTTATATTATGTTCATTAATCTTATTATCGTGTTTAGAAAAATATTGCCTTGTCAATGTTCATTTATGAGTTCAGATTGTTGGCTAGGAAATATTTTCTTTTTAAAAGATTTAACATATTTTAATTTATTGATTGCTCTAATAAGGTTTGAGATTGCCGAAATATTTCAGATTTGTTCAGGGAGGAACTATAAAAAATGTTGGCAGCTCGATGTTAAAAGTCCTAATTTTATATAGTTTTGATGCAGCTTTCCCGTTCGTTATTATCAATGTTATTTTATTTATAATTATTTATGCCATCTATCAAAAGGGACAGGTGACGATCACATGACTTTGCGCATAAATAAAACACATGAAAAATTGTTTCAGTACATTTAGTAAATCTCAAAATAGTTTTTTTCTTTTCTAAATCAGACTATACCATCACACCGGGATGAAATGTGTCGCAGAACACTCGAAACGTTGGCACTTTGAGTCGCTGCCCGCATTTAAAATCAAGAATCCCCCCCCTCCCCCCAAGTACTCTTGCTACAGCGGAAACTGACAACATTATCAATTGAGGAAGTGGCTCGTGGTCGGTGATCCTTTATCCTTCAGAGGATCCAGGGTGCCTGGGACAATGAGATTTTGAGGGACCCTCTTTAAACAAAAAGTAATCACAACAAATTATATGTTATCTATTAACTTGATATTTAAACTGTGATTTAGATCCCCGGTGCTTCCAGAATTTTTCTCTGAGTATGAAACGGGGTCGAATCAGCCTCTTAAGGACAAATGAGGACCTACTTGAATAAATAGGTAGTGGCTCCGGTCTAGAAAACTGAGATAAACTGCCGGAGTGTTTGTTATTATGACCACATGACACCCTCTGACCGCAAATGTTAGCACTATCATCGTTGAGGGTGGTGGAAGCTCAGTCAGTATAGCTCGATCGTGGGCTCACACGATGGAGTTATTTATGAAATAAATTTTTACTTCTTTTATTAAACTCCTATATTATTATATTTGCACTGTCAGCCACCTTTTATATATATATATATATATATATATATTTCCTTTAATGCAGGTGTTTTCTAGTTGCGGAAGACTGTTTTATTTAAAAGAAATAAGTTTGGGTGAAATGGAGTCCAGAGTCAACCCAACTGTGCCTTTTGATTTCCCTCCTGCCCCCTTTAGGACGGCCCTAATTATATTAGCCTTATGCTATTTGTTAAAACCTTTAATTAAAACAATGTAGGCCTAAGTTTAGCCGGGCATTTGATGCTACGTTCCAAATCGTATATTTGTTCTTTCATCTGATACGTAAGAATGAGATATTTGTTTGTCTAAAAACACAAGTCACGAAGTTGGAACTATTGACCGAGATTCAAACCTTGACTTGACCATGCGGCCATCGAAGCAGTTTATTTTATATTTATTTGTTTGTTAACGGCACTGGCGTCGTATACCAGACCTTTATTTGTAATTATAAAATTTCACATTTAAAAAATATGAACAATTCATTTAAACTATGCTTTTACTTTTTCGCTATCTTATAGGTAGAGAAAGTATTGTGATCGTCAAAAATATCGAACTCGAAATTTTGATGAATCTTGACGTTTTATGACCCCCTCCCCCCCCCCCGAATCTGAAAAAGTGGTTTTTGAATTTCACAATACTTTCTCTACCTGTAAGATAGCGAGAAAGTAAAAAACACCTGTATTCGCAACAAGAAATCTAGTTACAAGTATTCTCAGCTATCCAACTCGAACAACAGGATTTGAAGGGTGTCGGATAATTAATATGTCGGTTAACACCAAGAAAGAAAAAAAACTTGGTGCATATTACACATGAACATTTGAAACACATTTTAGAAAAAGAACATTTTTTTGCGGTCAGCAATGATAAAACTTTACTATATTATAAGATTATTTTTTTATTATTTTTAGTACTGCATCTTATCACCCGTTCGGCCATACGCCTATATAGGCTTTTCTAACTACCCTAATGTGTAAGGGATTAGGAAGGTCGAATTTAGAGGAAGTGTAACCTCACTTGCGTGGAATAACAGTGGAAACCCATTTAGGAAAAACCACCCTCAGTACACCCGAGTTGAATTGAACCCCGAGATCTCCGTCATCGGCAGTTTGGTGTATTGTTATAGTGACGCCTTAGACAATACAACCACGCAAACGTGTGCACACTACCTCTAAACTCAACCTCCCTTATCCCTAACCCATTAGTGTAACTAGCACATAAGTGTCTAACCCGAATGGTTAGGTAGTAAGACGTGGTGCTAAAAGTAAGTAAAAAAAAGTTTTGTTATATGGGTTTTGATAATATCCATCAAAAGTAGCAGCTGTGGATCACATGATTTGACTAATTAATTCGTAAAAGTGGATCTTGTAAATTTTCTAGCTAAAAATTGGAGTATAACTCAGGTAGGTGATGCAGCTCGGATCGAATCGTGGTGAAGATTTCTGTAGTCTATTTTAAAAGACAGTGAAACAATTTTACCATATTTTTAAAAATACAACAAAATTAAAACACAATAATTATCCTAAAGTAAAAAGACTATTAAATTGATCCAAATTTCACTGTTGTCAAATGACCTATTCAGAAAACGTCATGGCTTTATGAACTGTAGATATGGTTGTGCCTATGACTTTTAAGGCTTTATGTATAGTTGAGGTTCGAATCTCAACCAGTACCCCCCTTTGACCTGAACTACTTGTTATTCCGTATACCGGGAGATTGGCTATCTCCCGAGACATACAGCCTTCAGAATGGTAAGTGCTCACCGCCTTTCCTCCGTCCTCCAGATAGAGAAGGTGAGTGAAGGTCTCCAGACCTCTCAAGATGCCCCAGATGGTTTGACTCGTGAGTAAAGCTGAGTTCTCGAGGTCAGGGCTATTAATACGCAGCTCATCTGCACAAACATACCACATTTCTCTATCAAAGTATCAGGGAAACAGGAGCAGGATTATAATGCTAGAATTAGCTACCAGGGAACATAGAATAACAGAAAAGAGGAGGAGGTGGATAGTTTTGATAAGGATACCGTTACGAGAACATAGAAACATTTATATATGATTTTTGGATAATCTTTCAGAAAGCCATTTGATGTGCTGACAATTATCTTTCCAAATAATTAGCGATTTTTATATTTATTATAAAAAAATCTGTAAATTATCACCTTTATCCCACCTGGTATATTAATCCGTTAGTTATCTTAGTGCCAAATGTAGATAATTTTAAAAATAATATATTAATTACAACAGCGAAATTTGAGTAAAAATTAGCATTAAAATATAATTTACCATTGTCAAGATTAATATGTCCCAAAGGTTGTTTTTTTGTCACCGTATCTTACTACCGGTCCGACCTATGTATACGTACATAAATAAAGATTATAATCAGTGGAGCATTTGGTGGAGGCCTAAGGGAATTACATTTACCTGAAGTCATTTTTATTTAGTTTTTTAGCACCGCATCCTACTACTCATTCGGGCTATAAGCCTTGAAGTTATTATTTCTGTCCTTTTTTTCTAAGTTGTTAACACTAATATGAATTACAATATAAATTTGGAATATAAAGTCGTAAGTCTGAACTCAAAATTTTGACGACATTTAGGTTAGGGGTAAGTAAGCCTTTCTCCCCCCACCTCCAGTTTGGGTACGCTACTGTTTTTACTTAAATTTCAACCATAGAAAGTTTATTTAAAAAATTAGACAAAATTGTGTGATTAACCTTAAGTTATCTTATCTGAATTGTTTTTGTTCATATCTGACACACGCTCTCCAATTGTTATCATGGTGCCGAAATAGAGGCTTTAGGCTTTCGATACAAGTATTTTTTTACTCGATACTTTTTTCCAATACTTTCACTGATACTAGCACTCACACTCCGGTATAGAAAGAAACGAGTTTTTTGCTATCTTCCCTCATGCTGGGATTAAATGCTTACTCGGGTGAACTATAGAGGAAGAACAAATGACACTATTTCTCAATTCTCACTCATTTTCTGTATAACAAGCAAGAATCAACTCTAGCTGGTATGGTAAAACCTTTTATAATATCCATCATAAAATACTATATATTAAACCTTCCAAGTTCCAACACATAACATAGACGCGATAGACCTAAGTATACTATAATATGGTTAAATCACTATAATTTTCAGTGTTTAAATAAATATTAAAATATAATTATGATGCAAAATTTGAAATTGTTATTACTAGATTAAAAAAAAATTCAGGTTAAAATTTTGATACCAATACTTACTGTTATCGATATTTTTCTTTCGATACGGTATTGACACTTTTCTTCCGATACTTTCAATGAGTACAATATCGGTACTTTTCTTTCGATACCACATCCCTAGTGGGGACCACTTCAAATAGATCATAGAAACGCTAATTTATAGAAAATTAATTGGTTAGCACTTTTCAAAATAGCTTTTAGAGGCATTCAATTTTCAAAATTTTGCTAAAGGAGACCACATCAAACAGCTTCTAGGGGTATCAAAATTTCAATAAATATAAGGGGTATCACAATTATAAATAACTTTTAAAAGAGTATAATTTTCAAAAACTCTCCACGCGATGATTAATACAAATTACTTCTAGAAGCAGCCAATTTTGTAACAACAACTAGAACCCTAAAACACTTTTTTGTTACCCCCCCCCCCTAACTTTTCCCTCTTCCCATCTCATACAAATAAAGTTCTACTACGACTGTATAAAGTAACAAAGTTCTTATTTCTTAGGGTTAAATAGAAAATATTCACATTATGTAAAAAAAATTACGATTTTGAAACACCCCTCCCTCCCCCAAAAATTAAATTCTCCCTACGCCCATGCACAAGGGCGTATCCTTAAATAAACTATATTAAAGTTTAAAGTCTGTCTAAGTGGACGTTGCCCTTGAAGATGGATTCGTTAATTGTGTGAACACAAGTCTCCAAACAGAATCTGAGTAACTTTGATAATATTTAACCAATACCGTTTACAGTCCAAGCCAAGTACAACCTACTGTCGCTTATAGCTTATTATTTTAGAATCTGGTTTCACCCCACGGATAGCAGATAATTAGGTAGATAATACAGTTTGAACCAGGCGTGGTGGTGCGCTTTTTTGTATTTTTCTTTTAAAAAACATTAAAATTGATGCTAATTAAACTATTTTACTTTATTTTAAAAATACAAAAAACTTGAAAAATGTATTTTTTTAACATTATAAAACTATTAAACTGATCTAAATTTTACTGTTTTGTTATTTAAAAAGCTTAGATAAGGCACTTTAATACTTTTTCGGTTCGATCGTGATCTTGTAAATATTATTTCCCGATCAAATATCATTGGGATGGGCTCTAAAGGGGGCCCACCTACTTTTCATGTTATTTAAGAAGGACTCTTGTTTTTATTCATTTTAAATTAGGGTTCACGCCAAAATAAAATGGATAGGTATCAACATAGCATTCATAATTTAAGGGGAGAAAAATGTGAAAAGGTAAAATTATTCCGTTTTCAAAGACGTTTCGCTTAGATATCATCAAACAAATAAAATATATTTTAATGCGATCGCAACAAAATATTTTAATATAATTTAGGATTATTTTGGTGGTTTTGAATTTTAAGTAATTTACGTTTGCATCAGAAACATCGTATTGCGAGCATGTGTTCCTTCAAGTAGTCGAAACCCTCAAATAAATAATCAAATGTACCCTTAGAAAGAGAATAGGAAACCATGATGTGTTAAAAAAAATAACTTCTAGTGCCACTAATTGGCAACAATGGGGATTTTGGTAGGAAGAAAATTTAGAAATTAAAAACATATTTTATTTTGCGATCAACATTATTAATATTTTACTATTTATTAATATTAATTATTTTAATATTTTATTATTGGTATTTTATAAGTGTTTATAATATCTATCATAAGTAACAGCTTTATATAGCATGACTTGACGTATTAATCTGTGAAATCAACTATAGTAACTTTTCTAGCTGTAAGATAAAGTTGTTCTTATGAAAATTATACTGTCACTACAGTAACTAGACTGCTACCCAATCCAGTGGTTAAGTGACAAGAATGCCGACTACAAGTCTAAAGTTGCTATAATTAAAATAATTTGTAACGATACCCTAATTTTGGTAGGAAGAACAGTATCTGGTAGTTACTTAAATTACTAAAATAATTTTAATTTATTCATACATCAAGTCAAGTCATGCTATGTAGCTATGACAGACCTACCAAGCCGGTAGTGGAAAATATAGGGCTTGAATAAAAAAAAAACTGACCTAGGCAACAGGCTGGAAACAGTAATGTATGTAGAATAAAACTATAAACTAACACAAATAATACAGTACAATGTTATCCTTGGATTGCCGCAAAGAAATATGTTTGAATCTCCCAAACTGTTTTTTTTCAACGAAAATCAGGGTATAGACTTAAAATCCCTTCTCGGGAGAAACAAAGAATTACTTTTCCGTCTCTCGCAAATTATGTGTTCAAATAATAACCAAGCATTTTTTTAAAGGTAAATTGACGGATGACAGTTTTCTATGATATCAAGAACATAATTTGTAGCAAGTGCTTTATAACCACAATGAATAGCCTAATTCACTAAGCAGATAAAAAAAAAAGATTGATATAAATCTATTGCTATCGTTTCAGATGTTGGCTCTAATCCCCCTGAGAACTCTCTCGGATTAACCTGATTATATTAATCCTGAGATTGATGAGCTTGGTAAGAACAAATATTGTGTCTTAATTCATCATCATCATCAACAACAACAACTTGTTTCCAGCATGTAGCCGAGTCAGTTTAGTAAAATTCGTATATCTTCCGCTCTCCTTTCACCATCCTTCTTCCTTTATTTGCTTACGGTCTTCTCCTCTCACTCGCATGGTTTCTTAAATATCTTATTATAATTTTCTTACACTGCATCTTACTACCTGTTTAGGATATCCACATATTCATACTATAAAGTTAAAACTGAGGAAGGTTTAGTTTATAGGAAATGTACCTGCATTCACGTGGGGAGAGAGAATGGGGAACATTTCAGGGGAAATACCCTTCAGTACGAATGAGCAGGATTCTCGCCCCGATCTCCTTGTCACCGGCGACCCAGTCTATTGTGAGAGTGACGCGTTGTAACATGCAACCACCAAAGCAGGTATTTTATTTATTTTAAGGATATGAGACTATGTTAAGGTGGAAAAATATTCGTATTTATTATTAGTGATGATTTAGTAGCACCCGCTTCGGTGGGCACGTGGATTAAGGCGTAAATCTCGTATGGTCTAGTTTGCCGTTGATGGAGGGGGGGGGGATCAGGTTTGAATCCCGATCGGTTATACTGAAGTGTTTATTTTCAGAAAATTATCCAATCCCATCTTGCGTAGAGGGGAATGCACCTCAGTCTGGGGTACTCACAGTGCTCGTCCATGTTGAGGTAGGGGTATTCCTCGCAGTCCACTATTAGGTCCACCGTCAAAGAGTCGAGGTAGCCGGCGAAGAGCTTGTCTTTCCGCCAGCGAGCCTTCAAACTGCCTGCGCCGGCGGAGGTGACGCCATCCGAGGCTATATCTCTCACCACCTGGCTGTACCTGCTCAGGGCATCCTCTAGGATGTCGCACGTCTTCCTCTTCACCTGCGCGCATTGAGAGGTTTGGTTAGTGCGGCACGCCCGGTCCCCTCGAGATCCCCGTCAATGGTGGCCAAGGGCCACGCGAGTCTAACTCCTTAGACAACTCGGCCACCACTGCGGGTAGCGTGGTCCAAGTAGACATATATTAAGGATGGGGGGGAAAGCGACTTGCTGATACATTTCATGATGAGTAAGGTTGAATTTAAAGAAAGTTTACCCGCATTTACATGAAGATAGAGTGGAAAACCTTAAAGGAAAATCCACCCTCAGTGCACCCGACCGGGATTCAAACCACGATATCTCCATCATCAGCAGTCCAGTCCAAGGCCGTAGCTAGCCAATAATTTCAGGGGGGGTTTGGTGGGCACATCCCCAAATTGCCGGAGGATGGAAAAAATTCTAAATATTAAACACCTCTAAAAAGCTCTCTGAAGTGCTTTTTATGGTAACACAGCCCCTAATTTGTACTTGCGGCTTGATTTTGATATTGTTTTAACCATAAGAAAAGCCTTTTATATTTTGTTAATTATATTTTGGAGGGGGTTTGAACCCCCAAAACCCCCCTTGACTACGGCCTTGGTCCAGTCTATTGCGAGCGTGACGCCTTAGACCATTCAATCATTGAAGTGGGTATTATATGTAATTATCAAAACCTAATATGAATACATTAGAATTGTTTCTCTGACTTGATTTTCTTCTAATTTTGGAGCGGAAGAAAGCGAATGAAGGCATTCTAGTGTTTTTATTTTTGATTTATTTTATTCATGGCTCCAGAAAATTTAATTGTAGCTTATCTCTAAGTAATCCACAGTAGCCATGCCCGATAATTTTGATTTCCCACCTTGTAAAATATACATTTTTGGGTCTGCCGTGAATCTAGCCTAATAAAAACCTGGATAACCAGACTTGATATAGATTGAGTCAAGGTTCAGGACAAAACACAGGTCAATAGTTAGTGTGAAGAGTAATTGTACACCCAAGACGAGGAGGGGACTTTATCCTCCTACCACCCCCAATAGCCAACATAATTTTAATAAAAACTGAAATCGTTGAACTAGAGCTAAAATATAGAGAACAAAAGCTGCATAAAATATGCAGGTTACAATTCAATACTAGGTTTACTATCTTAACGACATGTTAAATTTTTTAATTGAATATATATGGCACTGCGTCTTACTACCCGTTCGGTTTATACGCTTAAGTACTAATTACGCTAATGGGTTAGGAATTGGTAGGTTCAAATTTAGAGAAAGTGAACCCGCATTTGCATGGAGGGACAGTGGAAAACCATTTAGTGAAAACCACCCCCAGTTCACCCGACCGAGATTCGAACCTCGATCTCCCCAGTGTTATAGCCAACTATAGCTTCGATATATTGTATGTAAGGCCTTAGCCAGATGAAGTTTTAATTATTACTGCCTTATTTATTATTCAAACAATAGCAAAATAAAGTTACAAGAAATCAGACAACTAATAGAAACTATTTTGATGCAAAGAAGTTTAAAAGACAAGATCATACATTTTCTTGTATGTTGATGGTTAGAGGGCTGTGCCAGATAAATACCCTTCTCCCCCAAAATTTCCTTCAGCTTGTGGCCTTGATTGTATCTACCGCCCCCCCCCC
>CABFWO010004373.1:0-29098 GCA_902155825.1 Timema genevievae | reverse complement strand
TTTGACCAAGGGCCCGAACGTCTCAACCGCCACACATCCAGCGAGGAGGGCCGCTATGACGCCTGTCGTCAGTAGTATCCCTGTCATGATGCCACAGTTTTTCTTTTTTTCTCTCTCTCTCTCTCTCTCTCTCTATGTGCTCTTGTCAGTCGTACTACCACTCACGACGCAAACACGGACAATGAATTCCAACGAACACATGGTGGCCTAATTAAACTTGACAGAGATATGACGTCACGCCCTCTTTGTGAGCGCTGCTTGCAACGGCGGTGAAGGCTGACATCACTACCCCACGCAAGATTCGTCTGTCCGACCTTTATAAAAATAATTATTCATGACTGTGCAGACTAATAATCTGACCAGACCGTAGGGTACGCTTACATAGGAGTCATTCTCGTTTTGTCTGGTTTGCCGGTAACGGGAAGGTCGAGGATCAAATCCCAGGCAGGTGTTTTAAAAAAAAAATCACATTCGCCCTCCACAAAAATGCTGGTACATTTGCTAACCTTACTCGTGTCCACCCCATTAATGTAATTAATCGCGAATAGTCGAAACAGATGCAGAATGTACGCTCTATTTATATTGTCAGTGGCTCCCTCTTTACTCTTCACGCCTCTGGCTTTCGTAAATTGTGGAGATGGAACGACTAAACAATAAACTTCATCAGAACCTCCTAAGGTCTAACTAAGGTCCTCTATTCTCTGACCACTTAATCACGGGCTTTGAAACTAATTAAATATTTCAATCAAGCTTGTTTAATTGTTTTTGTTACGCCATCCATTCGGGCTACAGGCGTTTTAATTAGGCCAATTGGGTATGAATAAGCAAGATATAATTTATAATAAATGTGCTGATATTTTCTAGGAAGGAGAATGTGAAAATATTTACTAGATACACTACCCTTACTTCACCTAACCGAGATTCGAATTTCGATTTCCCCATGCCTGATAAACCATACTAGATGAGATTGACGTTTAGTCCACGTGACCACTGATTATTTGTAAGCCATTAGTAAATAATTTGTGTTTAAATTTTACTCAAAACAATTATATAATCCATATTTATAAAATAAACACTTAATTGATTAGTTTGTCATATGTAATGAGGTCATGTTATTATATATCTTTATTGATAGAAGTGAATCAATCTTACAGGTGTAATTCATTAAAGTCCTTCAAAGATATCTGATAAATTAATTTGCAAAACTTGTTGACATAGTTTCAATAAGCATCACCCATGCATTTTTCAAGTATTTTCAAGTATTCATCCAAACATGTATTACTTACTTACTCTGTGTCATTAGAAACGCGAAAGCTCATTGTCACACTCACAAAAGTACACCACCTATCCCTATCTTGAGCTAGTTCTATCTAGTCCACCACAATACCCCTATACCTATCTTGAGTTAGTTCTATCCAATCCACCTCATTACACACTTTACCTATCTTGAGCTAGTTATATCCATTCAAACTTATTACACCATATACCTATATTGAGCTAGTTTTATCCAGTCCAACTCATTACACACTTTACCTATATTGAGCTAGTTATATCCATTCAATTTCATTACACCTTATAGATAATTATATCCATTCAAACTCATTACACCTTATAGATAATTATATCTATTCAAACTCATTACACCCTATCTCTATCTTGAGCTAGCTCTATCCATTCAACCTCATTACACACTATCTCTATCTTGAGCTAGTTCTATCCAGTGCACTACATTGCCCCCTATACCTATCTTAACCTAGTTCTATCCATTCAACCTCATTACACCCTATCCCTATCTTGAGCTAGTTCTATCCAATCCTTCTCATTACACAGTATCCTTATCTTGAGCTAGTTCTATCCAGCCCACCACATTAACCCCCATACCTATATTGAGCTAGATCTATCCATTCAACCTCATTACACCCTATCTTGAGCTAATTCTATCCAGTCCACCTCATTACACGCTATCCCTATATTAATTAGTTGTATCCAGTCCACCTTATTACACACTATCTCTTTCAGGTCCATTCTAATGTTCCCTCCCATCTGCGTCTAGGTCTTCCCAATGGTATCTTCTCATTGGGTTTACCAGTCAATACCCTGAGCGAGGTTCTAGATCATCCCATTCGCGCTGTATGTCTTGACCACCGTAATCTACAATACTTGATTATCCCAACAATGTATTTTAATTAGTACAATGTGTAACTCATGATTATGTAACCTCCTCCACTACTACCCTCATCCATTTTTGGATATGTATTCATCATATTATATTATATGTTTTGAAAGAATATTCGCAGTACGTTGAACTATTCTGAAGAGATCGCATTATACCATTAGTTAAATGAATGGCACTTTGTTAAATTTATTTTTTAAATGTCAACTACGTCAACAATGTCAACAATGACTGCTTAACATCACGTTACTTGTATAATTTAAAGATAATATTTTTGTCCTTATCTGATCAGCATATTGTAATTAAAATATAGTGATACTTAACTGTGCATACGTTTGAATTTAAAGGAAATGTACCCTCATTTGTATAAAGGAAGAGTGGGAAACCATTTAGGGGGAAAACACCTTTAGTACAACCAGCTATTACTAAAGTTTCTTCCTATAAGTTACAGGCAAACCTGACTAGACTAGCTTGGCGTTTAGTATGTATGCCCACCTATGTCAATGGAAAGGTTATGTACTGTACATATTAAAGTGACTAAACCAAGCCGTAACAAAAAAAAATACACTGGGGCACCATTGTTTTTATTGTTTTGTTAATAATTCGAAGAAAATCAATATATGTTGCGCTGATAGAAAGTCACAGTGAGTGTTATATTTATACCGTACGAAAAAAACCACTTCAGTCGAAAAAAAGTTTTCTCATATCTCTACAAGAAGATTTTATAGTTTGATTGCATAATCAATCAGTGTTTACTGTTGATAGAGTATCAAACTCACACCTCTTATTAGAGAATAAAATAACTTCAAGAGTATTTGCTTTCATTGCCTCGACTTTATCTTGTTTTACATTTAATATAAATAACAATTTATGAACATACATCTTTTTAATTGAAAAATTGAATATCAATTTGATAAACATAGATGGCAGCACTTGTTTTTCAAACAACAGGCCAACTTTCAAAGGAAAAGCCTCTAAGAAAATATGAACCTTTTTTTCTAATCAACATTTATAACATCTTACTAAATCATGTATTAGTATTATACTATAGGTAGTAATATTATCAGCAAAAGTAACAGCTGCATATCACATGACTTAAAATATGAGTATGTGAAAGTGAATCTAGTAGTTTTTCTAGCTATCAGATAAAATTCTTGATTAGTCCTATTTAAATTAGATTATAGACTGGCTTTTAATATTCAACTCTTGTCCTACTCTTCAGTTCAGTGGATAGTGAGTGCACTGAGCTGAAGGTCTCGGGTTGGATTTCGGACATGGGAGAAAAACTTATTAGGGGCCATACATCTATTACGTAACTTACTTGAGAGGGGAAGGGGTCCATCATAGCGTTACGCTGCGTGATATGGGGTTGATGGAGGGGGGGTTAGGCTTGCGTCACGTAACGAAGTTCCAGTTTATAAAACAAACAATAAAAATATTGTTTGAATTTATTAAATTAAATTCAATCAAATAGGTAGGCTACTAAAAATTGTTTCATTAAGTTTAGTTAATTTATTTGCAGGAGTGCTCAACTGTTTTTAATACTCAATTCCAAAGATGCGATCAGTCATTATGACATTGTCACGTCCTTTTATGTTGATGCGTATCAATAAAACTACCATCGACAGACCCACCTTTGTGGCGTAGTTAGCTAACGCGCTAGCTTCGTGTTGAGAGAGACTGCCGAGGACGGGGAGACCGAGGTTGGAATCTCGGTCGGTTGAACTGGGGTGGTTTTTCCTAAAGGGTTTCCCACTATCTCTCTCCACGCTAATGCAGGTTCACTTCCTCTATATTCAATCTTCCCAATTCCTAACTCATTAGCGTTTAATCCAAACGGGTAGTAAGACGTGGTGCTAAAAAAAAAAAAAATACTAGCGACAGGTTTCAGCCCGCATTTTACCGCTGTTCATGGTTCAGTAACCGAATACTCAAATAAAACTGTTTGACTAGAAATTGAATCCTCTATTCAAAATCTTATTTAGTTTAAACTTATAATATCCGACATGAAAATAACTATTCTACTTTTTAAAAAAAATCAGCCCATTCGAAAAAGACATAAGGAAAAGATGCTTTTTTATAGTTGAAACTGGAAGCGTTACGTAACTTAAGGGGGGGGAGGGGGATTGCCAATGCGTTACGGAGCTAGATATGGGGGGTTGCGGGTGGTCAAAAAAGGCCAAAAATTGCGTTACGTAATACATGTATGAGGCCCCTCATTGGAAATACTGTGGAGTCCGCTTTCACGGTGATGGCTCGATTGTCTGAGAACTGAGCGTTGTGTATATTATGTAGTTAAATTAGCTAAATTAGCTTATAGGTCATGTGCTGGCTGGTATACTGATTCGGTTCAGAAAGTCTAACGTTAAATACTGATCGTGAAAAAAACACCCCTCCACTCTAAAGCTTAAAAATGTACTTACTATCCGGATTATTATGTCAAAATCACATATAAACAGTAAATTATTTTAAGCTCTGCCTTGAGTCAGGTCCAGATCACCTGGGCCTATAACCTACTGCCCCTATTAAAAAACTATAATCTAATACAATGGGGCCAAACCCACGGTCCGCGATCTGTTTTATTATATTCTGTACCGCCTGTCTCTGCATATTTTAAATAAATAACAAAAAAGGGCGTAGTCCTAATCTGGACTATCGAAGCATTTGCGGTACAAAAAGTAGAATTAGCCATCTCACAAACTTTATTTGAATAGTCAAAATACACCTATAGTAGGATTATAGTAGGAAGAGCCATAGGTGGAGTTTCATCATTTTGATTTGGGGGGCGGGCAAATAATGAACAAGGAAAGGGCTCATACCAGACGATCTAGGGGCTATTCCATACCATCCTCCGCCAAACCCCCAAAGGAAAGGGGTCTTCCATTAAAATTTTTGTTAAATAGTAGCCTCAAAAGTGCCCTTATAAGCTTATTCTTAACTTCTGAAAAGATTAACATTTGGTACAATTTCAATATCAAAGTCAATTTAAATATGATGACTTTTATAATTAAAAATGTAAATTTTACAAAATAAGTCCAGACTGGAAAAAATCTAGAAGATATCAACCAATAAAATAAAATTTGATGGAACATCCTTACACAGAGAAAAGAGTTTTGCAGCCATATACGAAAACATTTTAAATGTCCCAAAAATGCAAAAAGGTTATCGCGGATTGTGATAAGGGAGAAAGGGAGATGTTGAGGGATAAGTTTAATTAGAAGGAAGGCCATTAGACATTGAAAAGAAAGTTCAACTTAAAACAAAATTAATATTGCCACTTACTTTAATTACCATTTGCGGCTTGTAAAAATATTTAAATTTAGGAAAATGAAAACTCAAAACTTTAATCTTTTACAAAAAGTTTAAAAAATGAGAATAGTCTCATGATTTGAATAACATAATGAGGTTCTAAACATATAGGGAGATTATGAAAATAATTAATTAATTAAAATATATAATTTACACTGAGGAGATTTAAAAAAAATACAATTTCAGTCTAGTTCTTTTTTTTATTTAAAAAACAACCTTCTATTTTTTTATTATATTTAAATCATTTATCACTCTTAAAATGTAAATGTTTATTTCTCGTTCAGTGGCTAAAAGCGCCAGTGTTGATAATCTTTCTTGCCCTGTAGTATTCCTACAATATGTTTTTAACGGTCGCAAACATTAAAAGGATCGCACTCCGTAAAAACACTCAGCTCCGCCGTGAGACGTTCCCTGTCCAAATTTTAATAGTTGCAAACATGATCTACACTGAATGGATCAACTTTATTTTCACTCAGTATGTTACTCAAATGATTCATAACGTCTGAATTGTTTTCAGCTAGCCTGTCTCTTATTTCCTGGAAAAGAATTTCAATAAGATGAAAAAGTATCATAGCTCTGTAAAACTGTTCCGTGGTCTCAAATGGAGCTTTATTCCCGCCATCGATTTTTTTCTGGGATTCTGTCTTTTCTCGGCAACTCTGCTGGCTTAAATCCATATTTTTTTTTGCTACCTCGGTGCAATGAGTGATTATTTGAGTGAGAAAAATCATAACTTCTAAAAGATTGTAAAATTTCAATAGTGCTATTCACCATATTTTTCACGACTTCGTAATTCATATTGCTGGACTGAAGAGTCTTGGATAGAATGCCACACTGGGAAAGAACTCTTCTTAGCAACAAGAGATCAAAAACGAAATTGAAATCCTCCATGCATTATAGTAAAGCTCTGGCCTTACCGCCACAGTTAGGGTCGGTTTCTGAGATTTCACTCAAAGCTGTCAACGTAGTTTCAAAATTATCAAGTAAAGAACTTACAGTTTCTACACGGAAAGACCATCTAGTGTCACTGAATGACTTTAATGTTGTTGTTCCACCGCCAAAGGTTTTAGTAATTTTGTGAGTTTTTAAAAAAATAGCATGACATTTGGTTGATTTTTCAATGAAGTTGTATAAATTTGAAGTATGAAAAATATATTCCTTATTGAAGTAACCCCTGTACAACAACTAAAGATACATAGATTTAACACGTGTGCTTTACAATGAACAATGAATGTCATCCTGAATTCTCGCTGAAATTCCCTTGTATAATCCTCGCATGTTTGACGCTCCATCGTAGCACTGAGCTCACATGTTTTGTACGTCTAGGTCTAATGTAATTAAGACATTATTCAATCAATTTACCAATGTTTCACCATCGGGTTTTTCTGCACGGTAAAATCCTACGAATGATTCATTAACTTCTATATTGTCGCTCACGTATCTTATCACGACAGTTACTTGCTCTTATCTGGATACATCCTGTGTTTCATCAGCAATCAAGGCAAAGGTATTTCCCTCTCGAGTTTTGTCAGCAAATTTGGGTTTTTATTTGCTCTCCAATAATGGATAGTAGCTCATTCTTAAATTTTTCAGCTGTGTACTGAAAGTTTTTCTTTCGGTCAGTGAAGAAGTGTTTTTCCAACGCATTATCTTTGGAGCGAAGCTCCATCAGCTCAAAAAAATTCCCTTTATTTGTTGAAGCTTCAGTGTCATCGTGACCTCTTAAGGAAATAGATTGCCCCCAACAAAATATTAATGATTTGAACACCACATGCAGATAAAATATATTTTGTTCAATATCTTCTTGAAGTTGTACTTGTACGTTATTGAAATAACACTATTTCATACATAATTTATAATAGATGAACTGGAGTGCTCCATGAGAAATCTGTTAGAATCAAAAGTGAACAATACTTGTTGACTTATATTATTTTGTTTTGTTGTTGTTGTTTTCAAGAAGTATTGGGGGGGGCAACTGCCACCCTTTGCCCCCCTCCAAATTCCGCCTATGGGAAGAGCCTTTTAGAGAGAAAAAAAGCTAGCATTGACAACATTTTTTTTATTTTATTAGTACTAATTTATAGGTATATATAGTAAATATTAAACGTGAAAGCTGAAGATCACATTACTTGACGTATGCATGCATGGAAATTGTTTTAGTAGTTTTTTAACTGCCAAAAACCTTTCTTCCTATCAGCATATAACTTTAAATTGTGCTTACACTTTATATTTGAATGAATAACACTCAGGCTGCAAATCATTGTAATACGGCACACTATACGCATGGATGGGACATTTCAATTGATAAGTTGAAAAAATATGACACCAGCAGGGCTATTATGACCATTCGAAGCAAAGTTAGTTGCTACAGCTAGTTAGCGTCACTATCGAGGAAAAGATAGCGTTTGGGTTATTATGACCACCACACTTTGTATCGTCCGCTAGTTCTAGCTTCGACTTTGCTTTTAGCGTCAACGCACAGAATAAAGTCAGTTTGCGTCAACAGTTGGCAACACTTTCCCAAAGAATATTACCTTTTAAGACGTTAGAGGCTAGAAATTAGGTAATTTATTTCAAGAATGTTGGTATTCATGACTGAACATTATTCATATGTTTTTATTTACCCAAACAGCTGATCACAAATCACATTATTTGCAAGAAAGATTTAACCTATCTAATAAATCTCTTGCAGAATTTTGTTTGCCTACGGTTTGAAATGAAAAAAATACTAGGCCTACATTATTCAATACACAACATATTTTAGTCAAAAAATCATATTGTGAAATATGCATTCAAATAGTAATGTCACACGGGGAAATGAGACGTTGGCCAATAAAGAAACAATGTTTTTTGTAATATGTATGCTTTACGACCCAATGCCTTATTCTCCACATATTTGTGTTAATACTAGAACAATTAATATGTTGTGTGAAGATCTTAGTAAATAAAACTAGTTATATACAGTTGATGAAAGCGTTCAAGAACTCCCAAAAATAGTGTTTACACGGAATATTTTCGACAACTTAATATCAAAACAATGGGCATTTATACCCAGTCAGTCTACTAAGTTAACAATAAAGTGAACGAGAGGGTGGTTTGGATGGTTAGAAATAATAAAATCCATATTTTATTTAAAGGGAATTCTTGAGACTTTAGTTAAGTGACTAAGAATATAAGGATATTATATTTCTTTATAATGAGTTATTTGCAATTTATTCACTTCAGGATAACTAATAACTAACTACTAATTATCGGTTTCAGATAAATTTGGTAAATATTTTATGATTAAAAAACCTAGGCCTATACCAAACCACATGTACATATTAAGCTAGGGCCTATTTTGGTTATTTCCAGTCTTGGCTGCATTATTTCATAGGCCTACAACTCACATTAATGTGGAAAGTAATTACTGCTGTATGTACGATTCAGTAATAGGCTTACATAGGCTTTAAATAGGCTTACATAGGCTTTAAATAGGCTTACATTATTAAAGTTTTGTTGAGGCATCTTTAACAGATTAGGCCTACGTTTTTATCATCTTGTCAACTAGTCTGTCCATGTGTTTTACCCTAATAGGGTATACTTAGATGATAAAGGTTGAGTTATAGAATTCGGATTTGTATAGCGGGAGAGTGGGAAAACATTTAGAAAAATAAAATCACTCATTACACCCAGCTAGGATTCAAATCCCAACCTCCCCACCATTGGAAAATTAGACCAAAGAGATTAACGTCTTGGTCAATGTTGCCCCATGAGGTAGGTCAAAATACTACTAACATCCCAAATATTTTGAAGCCTAACTAACTTCCACCTACTATAAAACCTACAAATAATTAGTATTGGAATGTCCCAATTATCAGTGTGTATATGTTGAATAATAATGCATTTTGATAGTGTTATGTTTCAAAGAAAATATTCTTTTAGAATTCAGTGTAAGCGTATTATCCCCACTCTTGGCTAACATTATGATATAGGCCTATTTAAAGTTATATTATGTGAAACACACACAAAAAGTTTTGAAATTATTATATTGGGCTAATGAGATGGCAAGTTTAAATCAGGTAACACAAAAAACCTAATAAATTACAAAAACTAGCAAACATAACCTCGTAACGCAAACCAAAGGACAAGTAAAATGTCTGCGCAACTTAGCGTCACTCTACTAGGAAAATATTTGCGCTCGCAAGTACTTTGCTTTCGCAAAGTGGTCGACCATAATAACTTTTGACGCAAAGTCTAGCGTCTCTCTGCTAACGGTCGCAAATTCGTTTTGCGTCGTGGTCATAATAGCCCTGCTGGGCAGGGAAATCGGACTCGCGTTCTTTGGAACGCTCTACCACTGAGCTAACTAGGATTTGTCCCATGTTCGCTTGTTTTGAAGTTGTGAGAATGAAAGCAAAAGTGTTACTTGTTTATTACCATTATCATTGTTTTCTTATTTTACTCGCGACTCGTTATATACTCTGCACTATTCAGACTGGCCCGCGAATCAAAGGCGTTGATTGCAAATAAAATAAAAGGGCACCTCTTGAAAATTGTTCTTTAAAATTTGACTGATTTCTTTTATTGGTTCTCAAACTGGCTATTTGTTATATAACGGCTACAAAATAATAAAGTAACTTATTGTTTTTTTGTTAAGTTATTAAACTTATATTGTTGCTAATATTGCCAATGGATTTGGCACCCAGGGCACTCATCCCACCTGCCTCATCCTAGTTTCACCCCTGCCCACGAGTATTGTAAGTGTGTATCAAACTGATCGAAAACAAAGGACGCACGCATGCTCAACCATTTGACGTTGAACATTCTATACAAATTCTGTATTATAAGTGAGAATTCACACCACGTACGGCGATCACTAATCACTATTCAAATTTTCAATAATTAATATCAGTGGAGTGGAGGATGTGAAACCCCGAAAGTAAAACGTTACGATTTATGAGATATAATCAAAGACACATGCATGTATAAAAGAAAGTTCGTTTGAGAGGCTTAAAGACAATACACAATGTCCAACAAATTGACGTTGAAAGTCAGTTAGTTATTTATTGATGCTGTGCAAGCAACATTTTCCAAGCTTTCTAATCTCGTTTTGAATGGATACTATAATATATTTGCACAGGGTGTCGAGACATGTAGGCACCGATCCTGGGTAAGATACATGGTAACGGTGGGAAAACCTCCCGAGTTTCTCTTCTAATCAGGGTAGCAGTCCGGTCTGGAAGATGATGTAAAGCGCCAGGTAAGTTATGAACATCGCGCGGTCCATGAAGGCGACGACGAGACGCCATCCTGAGTCCCTGGAGGAGGGAAGGGAAGGGAGACTCTCTACAAGACTTTCACAGTCCTCGTCGTCTGCGTCGATGCCACGAACTGGTCTCTGCGAGAGTAAGAGAGAGAACAATCATGAATATATTTATAATAAGACTTACACGTGGTGGTGGAGGATCATTTATTGCCTTGCTTTCTTGTTTGATTATCATTATGTAAATTAAATTCTGGCCTGAAAATTGAGGGGGTTGGAGCAAAAACATCCTCATTTAATGAAAAACTGTGCTAGCAGTGATATCTAGTAGCCTACCTCTTGAACTACAATTTTTTTTAAATATTAAATATATTAAATTAAATATATATATATATATATAAAATATTCGTCAACATAAGCTATCATCAATGTCTTTACTGACTTTAAAAAAATTTGTAGTTCAAGAGGTAGGCTACTAGATATCACTGCTAGCACAGTTTTTCATTAAATGAGGATGTATATATATATATACAGTAGATCTACGTATTTACCGGGAATTTAAATATTAAATATATCCTATCTAAATCCATAGGGGTTATTATGTTTTTGCCCCAGCCCCCTCAAATGAGGTCAGTGGGCCAGTGAAAGGGTAAACCTTTCTTTCAGCAACATTATACGTTCTTATTCTCTTTAATAAAATAAAGTTGACGTTTTTAGTCATATTTTCATAGTTTAAAAGAAGGTTTAATTGAAATTATTGATATCATAATATTTTTAGTAACGAAGTGTCACAATAAAAAAACTACTGAAATTGTTATTAATTGGTAGATGTTAAGGTGAGAGTCTTCGAGGTTTGTTGCATGCGAGGTTGATGACAATGCCATAGTTGCCATGTAATGGCGGCCAGAACGATTTTTAGGACTAGGATAAAAGTTTAGGACCGTATGTGATAGAGCTACATATGAGTGTACTACTAAGGATCTTGGTGTATAGGTCCAGCCTAACTACTAATCCAAGAAGGAGGCCCATCCTAACAACCACTCCTAAGAAGGAAGTCCATCCTAACAACCACCTCAAGAAGAAGGTCCACCCTAACAACCACCCTAAGAAGGAGGGCCATCCTAACAACCACCTCAAGAAGAAGGTCCACCCTAACAACCACCCTGAGAAGGAGAGCCATCCTAAAAACCACCTCAAGAAGAAGGTCCACCCTATCAACCACCCTAGGAAGTAAGTCCATCCGAACAACCACCCTAAGAATTAAGTCCATCCTAACAACCATCCTAAGAAGGAAGTCCATCCGAACAAACAACCTAAGAAGTAAATCCATCCTAACAAACACCCTAAAACGAAAGTCAATTCTAACAACCATCCTAACAACTATCCTAACAACCATCCTAAGAAAGAAGTTAATCCTAACAACCCCCTCAAGAAGGAAGTTCATCCTAGCAACCACCCTAAGACGGAAGTATATCCTAGCAACTAATCCAAGAAGGATATATATATAAACAACAGTCTTAAGAAGGAAGGAGGATTCGAGATTGGTAAGCGAATGTTTTCTTTCAAAACTACTCTAAGAATGGCACAAAAAGTTTGGTGTGAGTGTTCCCCTCTAACATCAGCTCCAGAAAGGGTTCAAAGATGCGACATCTAACAGAGCCTTCAGGGATGGCTTTAGTATATTGATGATAAGTGGAGAGTGGTAATCTAACTAAAGATCGAGTTGCTATACCAATACAAATCTTTGTTGTTCTTGTGCATCGTGCCTTACTACTCGTTCGGGCTAGCCGCATATTTACACAGCTGGAATAAGGAAGAATAAGGTTTAATTTTGAGTGCGAGTTGATTTTAGAGAGGATCGGATACCGTTTAAGAATAAAACAACTTCCATACATCCAAATGGTTGACTTCGGTGGTATTGGGGTAAAGTGCTGGCTTAAAGACCCGATGTCCTTGGGTTCAAACCTATCCGGGTTGACGGATATTTCTTAAGCGTTAAAATCCATAGCACATATTCCTTTGGAGGGGAAGTAAAGCCATCGTTCCCATGTTTTTTGTGGCATGTAAAAGAACCCTGGGAAATATGGGAAAATATCTTTCCTGACAAAATTGGTAGACCCTTTCACGCATGTTTAAAGAAACTCAGTGTGGAAGGCAAAGGGAAACCACCACACTTCCTGAACTCCCCTAGTATATGGGATTTCTACCAGATAGTGCAGGCAGCCCTAACCAGCCTAAACCCTGAGTACATGCCGAAGTTCCGGATGGATAGAAATCGCGTTAATCCAACCTTCTGGTTGTTGACTCAAAAAGAAGAAGACATCCAACTGGGGTGTCTTAGTTGATTGCATTTCGATATTTAAGGCTGAAATACGGAAGGATCTCAGACCTCCGTATTTTCGTAGGAAAGAGCCAATGACAAACCTAAAAGGCGGCGTTTTAGAGGTTAAAACTCCCCTCCTCTTTCCTAAAGTTTTATTAACAATGTTTTATAAACAAAAATCTTTTAAGTACTTCAAAGGGGATTCAATACCAAAAATAAAATACCATCTATATTCTGGAGGGATACTTCCCCAAGAATCACAGTAGGCAAATCCCCTTATCCTCCAAAATGTACTTCTTGGTACGGCTCTAGAAAGAAATGACCCTACCTGTTGTTTTCTTCCCATATAGACGACAAAACTAAATAATGTTGAGTACTATTTGTGTTCCAGTCTGAAGCATCAGAAAATTTTTGAGCATCCTGTGATTAACTATTATGGTTTGAAGGGAAATATCTACCAGAGACTTACTAAAATAAAGAACGCTAACTAGTAAAAAAGAAAAGTAGCTACGCTTCTAAATAAGATCGAGAGAGAGAGAGAGACAGTGAGGGTGTGATCCACAATAATTTGTCCGTTTTAAGCTAACCTTGACACCGAGTTCTCTAATCAACAGCACTTTTCCGGTTCCAGTGCGCATAAGCAAGTTGACAGCCGAGGAAAGCAAGTCTGGTGGGTGGCTCGTTTTCAGCGTCCAATAGCGTCCCAGAACGGTCGCCAGGACAGCCAACGTCGTCAGGATCATCGAGTCGCGGTAGTATAGCACTGAAAAATAAACCAGAGACACGTGATATAACTGACGTGCTCTTCGATGTACACTCCGTTTACATTAAAATGTAGTATAGTCTGGTTACACTGTAGACCTATCGTTTTAAGGTGTTTTTTTTAACGTATGGCATTACTGACCGGGAGGTAGACTGTACATGGCATTCATTTCGGCTGTCTTATGTGTAGACCATTAGCCGCTCTGGTGGCACAGAGCGTTCCCCAGGTTACACCACAGGATGTTGTCTACATGTACCAGCAATGAGATGATGTGATGATATAACCCACCTCGGTGACTTAGTTGGATGAAGCGCTAGTTTCATGTTGAGATAGACTGCCGAGGACGGGGAGATTGAGGTTCGAATCTCGCTCGGGTGAACTTGGGGTGTTTTTTCCTAAATGGTTTTCTACACTCCCTCCACGCAAATTCGGGTTCACTTCCTCTATATTCAACCTTCACAATTCCTAGCCCATTAGCGCAATTAGTACTTAGGCGTATAACCCGAACGGGTAATAACTGGATTCACACATTCGCCGAAAAACTAGCACAGAACAGAAACGTGGTCACGTGATGAGCTCTAAGCCAATCACAAGATTCCCGCCTAGTCGGCGCGAGCTGTTGCGCTCAAGTTCAACTCATCTCTACTTTGTCCGCTCTGCCTGAGATCTTCGGCACAGGATAAACAATCAAATCTCAGAGCCAACCATCTCAAATCAGTGCGCATGCGCATTTGACAACGCATGCGTTCTACAGCCAGAAGCAAGCAGACAGCTTCGTTGGCCGTTGTGAGGAGATTTGCGATAACCCTTTAAGGTAAGGAGTGTGTTTCAATGTATTAGATTGTGCCACGACACAGCGTTATAATTTGAAAACACCCTAAGGGAAAATGATCTTAAATATATGTTTATCCACTAGAAAATAAAATATGTTGATAATCAGCTGTTTATAAATTAGCGTTGCAATGCATCACGGCGTGTGCATCACTGAGGCAGATTCTGCTTTATATTTACGGCGAACGTGTGAATCAAGCTTAAAACGTGGTGCCAAGTATGATAGTGAATATGGAGGTGTAAACCAGTGGAAGTTTTAAACCTAGCTTAAGACTAATTTACCAACCCCTGGTGACCGTTGGGTTAATTTTCCTTAAGAGCAAAATACCCAAGGTACCAGCCAGGAAATGAACCCGGTCCCCCAAGGTTCACATCCAGGTGCATTGACCCCTACACTACCACGCCGGATATATTTTAATTGATACCATAGTGGAACCAAGCTACAGTACAATTTTAATAGGAAGGGTCCTATGTGTCAGCTAGGAACGCTACTATATCTAGTTTAACATAGTGTTAGGTCAAGTAATGTGATTTGCAGCTGTCACTTTTGATGGATAATATCGATACCTGTAAAATAAAATTAATAATAAAGTATGATGTTAACAATGTTGGCCGTAAAAAATAAATATGTTTGTGTTTTCCAAAAGGTCCTTCCTATTAAAATAATGAAGTGTAGATATTATGTTTGCTACGTTTCAGGGTAACGGGCGTTACATGTTAATCTTATTCGTCGTTTCATATGATCCAATAAAAAATTAATCTATTTTCTCAATATATTTTCCTCTTTTCTAATATTATTATTAATACTATACATTTCATATAATTTCTACAACGCTTATACTTTTTATCTATAAATTTGACTAATATAACCTCTCTTATTCTGGCCTTGTATTTCTACACGTTTTTAATTTGTTTCATGTTATTTTAGCTGTGCTTATATTTTAACTTTAAAAAATTTGTTTAGTAATTTTTTAATTTATTTTTTTAAATTAATTATAATTTTTTTTCTAAATTTAATTTCAATTTAATCATATATTCGTTCATTCTCATGTCTTATATTTCCTTAATCCGGTGAGCTAAATATATTAATTATGCTGCGATTCACTCACCAATGAGCGGTACTTGGTTGGCGTTCCCTGGGAGCATGTACCCCAAGTAGAGGAGGAAGAACACGTGACTGACGAGGGTCATACAGCAGATCGTAATTCTCTCCAAGGCGACGGCAGGCATCCAGAAGGAGCACAGGGTTATCATGGCGAACACTAGGATCAACAACCCTCTTAATTATACTCGTAATGTATTAAAAGAGTTTGACGGGTTTTTTTCCAAACCCAACAAGTATATTAAGAGTAAGTAAATAAAAACAAATTATTGCGGCTTTTCAATTATGTTGGTTTGGGTTTGGGACGACATTTATAGTAAAGAAGCCATTCGTCCCCTAAGTTTGACTTAAAGGTCAGTTTACACAAAACGCAAAGCTAAGTTATGTTATGATGTGCTAAGGTTTTGTCAGTTTGGTTTACACTCATTGCTAAGCTAAGCTATGGTTCCTCTTTTCCCTCCCGAATTCAGTGTTGTTTCTTTCTGGTCTGCTCCAGTGAAGTTAAGGAATGGTATTCTTCAAAATGTCTTGTTTGATCTCAGATATAGTACTGAGGAAGAGGAGCTGCTGCTATTAGCAGCTGTTTTGGAAGAGGAAGAAAATTTAGGAGTTGGAGGTTCGACTTGTTCAATTAACGGTTCCATTTTAATATAAAAACACTTATTACATATAAATCCTGACTAGATTATTACTTAAATACACGTGAAACAAACTTAAAACAAAACTTCAACCATTCTTTGGTTATTTTCAACAATCCAGCACTGCGTCTGTTCAACACGGAGCCCACACTGCGCTATGCGCATGCGTAACTTAAGATGGATCAAAATGTGAGATTGAAAAATTGCCCGGCCAGCAGTCGGAAAAAACATAGTGCGGCGTAGCAAGGCTTAACTTAGTTTACTGTGTGAACAAACATATTTAAATATATGGTCCGGTATTTTTCTAAGCTGTTAGTTGAGCCAATCTTAGCTTAGTTTAGCTTTCAGTGTGAACTGTACTTTAGTCCCAAACAATCCCCCCCCCCTCCACCCCGTTTGTTGAATAAATTAATGCAGTTTGAAATGTATATGGATTAAATCAAAAAGTTGTTTCAAGCCAGTTGCTAAAATGTTCAAAAATAAAACCTGTTAACAATTCTCATCATCACAGCTAGCGACGAGTATTTCTCATTCAAGTTTTGATGATTATTTTTCTTAACTTTTCGCTATAGCTGGGCGTACAGTTCAATTTTTCATAGGAAATGCCTTAACTAGCATATATATAAAAATTACTAGATCTACTTTAAAATGTTCAAACGTCAGCCATTTGAAATGAAGATGCCACTTTTGATAGATATTATCGATACCTATAAAATAGCACAATTAATATGGTAAATTTTTATCAATGTTCCCCCAAAAAATATATATTTGTATTTTAAAAGATCCTTCTTATGAAAATTGGACTGTAGGCTAGTTTACTATTTTCATGGTAAATATTTGAACACACATATTTCCTAAAATTAGTTCACTAGGTAATTTATAACCTTCATACACATAATTGTGTGCGCATATATATATATATATATATATATACAGTCAAGATATTAGGGTGATATATATATATGTATGACTCTAATATCTTGACTGTCCAATGACACAAATATAAGAAACATGATTATAAGGTAGCATAAATTATGTCGATAAAATGGCAACTACCTTATCAGGCTCCCGCCAGTGATTTTAGAAGCACTGTATCCGAAACTTTGGAGAAAAAAAAATGACCACTCTAACTTCGGGCAGTATTTTTTTAGTATAGTCTACCAATCTTCCAGTATACGAATCACAAACAGTTTGCGTGCCAGTTCCTCTTAACATGTTTGTACTGCTTCGTGTCTTATTACCCATCCATAATATACGGGTTTTAATTACACTAATCGGTTAGGGTTAGTGAAAGTAGAATTCAGAAGAAATGTTCTCACTCTTAACATTTTTGTACTGCTTAGTGTATTATTACCCATTCATAATATGCGGGTTTTAATTACACTATTGGGTTAGAAATAGTGAAAGTAGAATTCAGAAGAAATGTTCTCACTTTTTATAGAGGAAGAGAGAGAAACTTTTAAGAAAACGTAAGCATGGAGTTCACCCGGTCGGAATCCTATCCCCTGCTTCCCCATCACAGGAAAATCAGATCAGACGGGAAACTGACACCATGATCCGTGTGCCCACTATTTAAGGTCACAAGGACATTAAGGCCTGGTGCACACATCCGTTTTTTCAACGTGCGGTGTCGTTGCAGTGCCGTAGTGGAACTGGACTAATCAATACACACACACTGCGGGGAAATGACACACAGTACTCCTTCTGCCGCCATCAGAGATGGATTTATATCCGAGAAAAAGTGTAATTCTGGCTTATCTCGTATACAATCCGATTAATAAAATTATAAAATAGTTAGGTTAATTTTTTTTCTCGAAATAAGGTACTGAGAGACTGGAGCTGCGTGTGCGGTACCGTTGCGGCGCTGTAGGGAACTGCGGGTCAATATGCACGCAAGATTGACGTGCGGTACCGCAACGTCGCCGGAGGTATGTGCACACTGCTCCATCTATCTTATAGTATCCCAAACCATAATTCAGGAACCGCACGTTAAAAAAAATGGGTGTATGCACCGGGCCTGAGAATTACCTCCAACTGGATTGTGATGCCTAACGGCGGTATTCCTGGAGATCCCAGAGGGAACAACACCTTGTCACAGGGTTCCTCTGAGCATAGCCACGTGAATACATTAACAATGTAGCAATGACATTGGCGTCAAACGAGATTTTCGACATTATAAAGTACCGAAAAAACATTTTATCATCTTGTTTGTATTATTTGTATAGCTTATGGTAAAGTCCTTTTGATGATCTTATGATCAATAAAGGATGAGGATGCATTGTTTGGTTTCACCCGCGCTTCTTCTTTCTCAACAGAAGAACCAACATCAGTTAATTATCCTCCCTCGTCCCCATCTAAACTTCGACCTTATCTATGACTTCGACTGCCCCAAAAATCTTGCTGTGGCTAACATAACCCACTAAAGTGGCTGCCATGAGCGGCTGCAATGGCCAGTGGCTGTGGCGTGTGTCGGACACTACAGAGGACCCGTGTAAACATGCGCTTACATAAAGTGTGACTGCCAGCGTCACAGGAAGACGTCAGAAACTCAGCCTTAGATATAACTCGGGTTTCCCGAAACATTTACACTAAGTTGCTCAGTGGAGACCTCGTGGAGGTGTCCTGACCAGCCGTACTTGGCCGAGATCGGCTAACGCATTACCAACCACTTAGTAACCGGCCCCATGGTGTAGTGGTCAGTACACCTGGCTACGAACCTAGGGGTTCTGGGTTCGATTCCCGGCTGGTAATTTGGGTATTTTTTACCGAAAGGGGAATTACCCCAAACGGTCACCAGAGTTTGGTTAATTAGGCTTAAATTAGGTTTCCACACTCTCATACTCACTATCGCCATCATCTCATCTCATCGGAACATGGAAAGAGCCTCCTCGGAAAGGATGTACGATTATTACATTCGGGCGTCTCCTGGGCAATGGTACATTAGTACTGGCTAATCTGTCCACTACTGGGCTAAGCATGATGTAGCCCAGACGCGCAATATTATATTATTAACTACTTAGCGTTTGGTGGGTGAGGTTCCTCACCCTCTCCGACCCCCCGCACAGATGACTCTAGATGGATTCAACCACCCAACCCCCCTGACTAGATGGTAGAGGCTACCGTCCGGCCGAGCAAGTAAGAACGTAGACTTAGGGTCCACCAACATGGGGGAACCCCATATATATATTTGGATGAGTAAATCTGATATAGACAGATCAGTTTTCCCTACACTCTCCCATCGGTAGAGCATCCGGGACAATCAGTAACGTCACGGGGGAAGGGAGAATACTATGTTTCAAACCTAACCTCAAAGAGCAAACAGCACCAACCAGGCGTAGCGACCTCAAAAGAGACTTCCCCTACGTGGTGGTCCCCCTCCAGGAACCCAGTCTCACACACTTACCTACAGCCGGCATGATAAGGATGGCCACGTGTCTGGAAGAATGCCTCTCCAGCTGGAAGGTTAAGGTGACGTCAGGGAACGTGTCGTTAGGGCAGCACTCGTACTTTTTCACGTTGGCGGTAGTCTTTGAGCTCACATACTTCCATTCTCTGTTTTTCCGTCTCTCCACCCATACCTCCTGGTGGAAGAATAAACATATGGAGTATTGCGAATCTATCAAGGGGCAATATAAATCCAAGAAAGAGGAAGAGGTTCAAAGCGAGTATTTGAAGGGTTCCCATGATAATTAGTAATTTTACAAGATGGCATCGTGCTATCTCGTTTTAATTCCTTCAATATGACTGGACCAGTGGTATAGCGCACTTAGCTACCAACTTATAGGCACTTGGTTCGATTACCGGCTGGTACCAGGGGTATTTTTTCCTAAAGGCGAATTATCCAAATAGTCATCAAGGTCTAGCTTGTTAGGCTTAAGTTCAGCTAGACAAAGAGTTTCTATTGGTTCCAGGGGCTAGTTAGGTTTAAGTTAAGATAGGCGAAGAGAGTCTACTGGTTCCACTGGTTAGTTAGGCTTAAGTTAGGTTAGGAGTTTCTAATGGTTCCACACCCTAATGTTCACTATCACCATCCCACACACTAACCAAAATACATGAGTAAAAAGGTAATAGAAAATGTGCGTTTCGTAAATATATTAAATTATGCAAGGTTTTTTAAAGTTTTTTTTTTCAAAATTTCACAGATACCCTAACCTGTACCAGGCGCGGATTTAGGGGTGTGTGTCAAAGGGTGGGGAAAAAAATGTAAGTTCAAATTTTAGAAAGAAAATACAACACAGATAAATTATACAATTTTTGGTCTTTTTACGCGCAGGAACCTCTTAGCCGGATCCACACGTGCGTTATTCATCCACGTTTATTCAATTTTCGATAAGACTCCCCAAGTGTGGAAAATATATTCGTGTCCATGTACGAATATTTGTCGTGCATAGCGAGTAACGAACATTGTTCCGCATAGAGACGGTAGACAGCCACATATCAAAGAAGACTAATAATCGCCTGAGAGCAGTTCATCCACAAATTACCAAATATAGAGTATGTGTAGACAGCAGTATCGGTGGCACTGGGGGGGGGGGGGACTTTGCCCCCCTGGAATTAACTTCCCCTATCTGTAGTAAATTTCCCCCATAGATATATTTCAAATCTTCTGATATCAAATATGAAGCTGAAAGATGGCCTAAAATTAAACTCCAAATTAATTTTAGATGCATTCTATTGTAAAAAATTTACCGGCGAGGACCGCTTCAAATAATTACTAGACTAGAGGCATCTAACTGGCAGAAAAAGTCAGGGGAGGAAAGCTCTAAATAGCTTCAAAGGTCATCCAAATTTCAAAAATGTTTAGGGGAGGACAACTCCAAATAGCTTCTAGATGCATGTCATTTTGAAGACTTTTGAGGTGAGGAACATCGCCAATAGCCTGGTTTTTGAAATAATTGAATTTTCAAAATTTTGTCAGTGGAAGAACACTTCAAAGATTATCTTCTAGAGGTATCTAAGTATCATAAAAAATTAAGGCGAGGATCACTCTAAATAGCTTCTAGGGGCATCCAAATTTCAAAAATTTCTAGGTGAGGAACACTTTAAATGGTGGCTTATAATTTATAAAAGAATCTAATTTAAAAAAAATCAAGGCAAAGACTACTCATATCTTCTAGAGTGAACCATTTTTTTTAAATTGCTAAAGGAGAGCCACTCCAAATAGTTTATAAAAACTATCTGATTTAAAAAAGTTTGAGAGGATTATCACCATTTAAACATGCATAAGATCAAATATGAACGAGAAATTATTAAATGGCTTTAACTAGAAATTTAACATTGTAAGTAACTATGTTATTTATATATATGACCCCCCTATTAAAATGATCTGGATCCACCCCTGACCTGTACTATACCGGAATTAGGTCTAAGCTTGAATTTACTGGTGTGGATTGAATTTCCATTATCTTAACTATACTTTCTCAGGTTAGAAAGAGTTCAACGAACATTTTATGCTGCATGTTATGACAATTTTTTTTAGAACCACATTTTACTACTCATTCGGGTTACACGCTTATGTACTAATTACTATAATGGGTTAGGGATGAGGAAGGTTTAATTTAAAGGAAGTGTATCTGCATTTGCGGGGAGAAAGAGAGGGTAAAACCATTTAGGGAAAACCACCCTTAGTTAACCCGACCGAGATTCGAACCTCAATCTCGCCGTCATTGGCAGTCTAGTCTATTGCGAAGGTAGCACCTTAGACCATGCGGCCACCAAAGCGGGTAGCTATTTTATCAAATATATTATAACGATTAGGCTATGATAGATTTCGAAACCTTTTCGGGCATCAAACTCTCTTCTCGCGGGGACTATATTATTATTATGCCCTTTTTGTTTTTAATATTTTTAAGTTTTTGCTGTTGTGATTGTATATCTACCCTTGAACGTGCGGGATTTTACCTGCCCTTAGGACCTCTCTAAATATAATATTTCCTACTATTAATTATTAAAAGCTCAGCCCTTTAGGCCGTTGTGTAACTCTAAAATTTCGTGAATTTTATCTTTATAAAAAACTTAGATAATTACTTTAAGACCACACCAATCATCAATTACTTTTACACTATCTACTTTTGGGTTGTTTACTAAGGAAGTATTTATTATCTTGTGCCTTTTTTACTAAATAATTTATATTTTTTAATTTTATCTTGTAGTAGGATTCTGAAAGAAAGGAACTCTTATAAAACAGATACAAATTTACTTTACTATTTTATTAATGTTATTTTGTAGGTATTGGTAGTAGCTATCAACATTTACAGTTTCAGGTATCATGAAGTGACATATGAATACGTGAAAGTAGACCTTTTCTGTATCTGAAATAAAGCTCAACCTATAAAAATTAGGCTGTAGATGTAAAGCGAACCTTTATGGTAGGATGCTCCATATTTTACGCGGAACAAATCTGTATTTAAAAAATTACAATAAAAAATCTTAGATTACAAAAAGTTTACTATTGAACTTACTTACCCCATTGTTAGTTAGATTAACCTGCTCGCCGGTACTTGCCCAGGAGGAGAACTTGAGGGTGCAGTTGCGGGTGTCAAAGGGCCAATAGGTTAGTTCAGCTCTGCATCTTGATTCAAAGAAGTTGCGAGACACACATATCACAAATCCATTGGACTTAACAAAGCACTTGGACAGAAACGGCTGAATCTGGTTATTCATGTTGCCCCTGGGAACAAATATGTAATAGTTACATTATATCCATATCGGTGGAGAGGGGTAAAGCAAGACATTTCCATCCCCTCTTTGCCTTCTATTATATTTTTATCGGGTTTCGAATCCCAGCCAGATGTACGGAAGATCGTTTTCCCTATAGGGTTTCCCATTCTTATTCCTAGTAAGTGCGGCCACACTTTCTCTAAATTATACCCTCCTCATCACTAGCACATTAGCGTAATTAGTGCATATGCGTGTAACCCAAACGGGTAGTGAGAAACAGTGTTAAAAAAAACAAAATGTAAGCCATGTCTTACTACCCGATCGAGCTGCTCGTATACTTACACTAAATGAGGTAGAGATGAGGAAAGTACAATTCAGAGAGAATGTACCATAATTTTGGTGGAAGGATAGTGTAAAACAATTAAGGAACAAATCACCCTCAATTCCCCTTGCTGGTAATCGAACCCCCGACATTTGTTATCGGCTATTCAATCTATTGAGAAAGAGTGACGCCTTAGACCATTTACACACGGGTTTTCTAAACCCTCTGCCCAAACCTAAGCCACAGCATCTGTGGGCAGAATAAAACAAAATATACCAGTAAGTAATGTTCGGAAAAATCATCTTGCAAATTCTAAATGGTAGTTAAAGTAGGACACAACAACGCTGGGAGTAAGCAAGTAGCTGTAAGTAGGTACATGGCGAGCGTGGTGGGCACACCACAGCCGGTGTTCAACCCCCTCTCCCACCCTCCAGCACCATCCTACACAATGCACAGTCCGTCGGTTGCATTTGGTGCGCGCTCACCCTCCGGACACGTTGCTCACAGCTGGACACTTATGTACGCCTAATGATATGCAACTTGTTTTACACGTACGTACGTACATTTGCGTGCTCTCAGCGTTGTTGAGTTTAACTTCAACTTTCATTTAATAGTACAAGATGACTTTTCCGGACATTTTTTTAAAAGTAGGATTTTATATTTCTTCCTAATCACAGATTCTGTATAGTGTTTTAATTGAAACGACCTTAATCTGATTCAACTCACGTGTTAAGAAGAGTAATGTCTGGATACCACAGGTCCTCCCCCTTCACATGCATGTAATTGATTGAGTCGTATTTTTTCTCGTCCCAAACTAAATGTTGGTCATTCCATTGCTGTGGGAAATGGAACTAACCATTAGAACATGTATTGGACCAGCAAATTAGTACAAATAAACACAGTCGAATAATCCTAAGACAGTGGTGTATCCTACCTGGAGGAGGTTTTAAGGAGGGTGGAGGGGGTAGAAACTAGTGGGGCATTCCTATTATTTTAATAAAATACATTATATATCAAACTTATAAGAGCTTTAACCGTGTGAAGAAGGCCTAAAATATAAAGCATTGATGGTGTGGTGAATAAATTTCATGTTGGATTAAATAGAAAAAGTATTATATTTGATAATTACATTTATAGCTGAATCTAGATATCATATTCTATAAATTGAAAAATGACACCTTGACACGGGTTAGATTCCCGTGTCCAGGGGTCATTTTTCAATTTAAAGGATATAATATATTTCATATAAAAATAATAAAAATAATAGCTTCACTGTATTGTAGAACCTTCCACCTGCACACTAAGGTAAATCTCTGGGTATGTCACTGTCCTAAGCGTCATGGTCGAAGCTAATCGAAAGTGTGCGGTGTGCAATATTGCCACTAAGGTGTACACCAGGCGTGTCAAACTCGTTTGATCATAAGGACCACAGTGACAATAGAAAATTATGTGGGAGCCACATTTCATAAAATGCAATATTGTCACTATCTCTAGTCAGGAAAACTATAAATTAAAATCATTATTGTTACAAAAAGAAAATTCATAATATATAAAATGTTAATATTGTTCCCCCAGAAATGTGAGACTTTATTTGGCAGCGAGGGTGTGTGTGAATGTTAGACTTTAAATCTTGTCTTAAAGTCTCTTTCGTAACCGATGACAAATGTGTGTTCGTATGACGTAATCCCTAGGGTATTTTGTTCCTTTCAATAAGAGCTAATTTTTTTTTTCCAGAGTTTACCAACAGAGTGGTCGGCTAGACATTCTTGGTCTTCTTCTAGCAGTGACGGAAATGTAATCGTCCTTTGAAGTTGGAACACATTTTAGGTGTGGTTACTTCATCTCGATGAGATAATCTGATGATAATAATGATTATGTTATACCAGTAGAAATCTTAAACCTAGCTTAGGCCTGATTAACCAGGCCATGGCAACCATAGAAACAATTGTCCTTCGGGAAAAACCAATCTATGGTACCACCGGGAATAGATCCCGGGATCTCTAGATAAGTAGCCAGACATACCACTGGACCAAGAGGCTGGTCAGAGTAAACTTGTGTTTACACAAGTATATGTTTCTAAACGTTAGACATATTTGGTGAGCAAATTTAACAAATTTTAGGGAATCGATCTCTGGTGAGTAAAGAATAAATATTTGATGCACCAACCTCAAACCTAGAATTTCCCAAATAATGATCAATTTAAAAATGTAATCATATCAAATGGTGTATCACTACCATGCTTATAAAATTATAAATGGGTTCACATTGTATATTTGTTCACCAAAAGGTCCGCAGGTCCCACAGAATCATGAATCGGGCCTCAAGTTAAACATGCCTGGTGTAGCCTACGCGATCAGATCACCCGAACTCACAAACAATCATGTAAATTAGAATTTAAAAGAAACCGGTTTAGTTTGAAGACATGCGCTAAGAGAAATGGTGCTTGTATTGAATAAAAACTTTGGTGTAAAATAAAATGTAGTTGGATCACCAAACGAAGGTAGCGACAGTCGGTGGTGCTGTAACCTTATTTGTATATGGGGTGGGGAAGAAAGGAGAGAGGAAAAATATATTATGATTTTTAAGGGTCTTGGTCACCTAAGTCAAAAAGGGGTCCATCCACCTCCTTCCCCCCAGCAAATGTTTGAAAATTGCCCCTAAAATCTTCTTGGAACGGTCCTCGTCTGGTAATATTATTTTTTAATTAGTCTTATTTAGCATCTATTTAGAGTGATCTTTTCCATAAATGTTTTGAAATTTTGATTACTCTAGAAACTATTTGGGGTAGTCCTTGCCTTCTGAAGCATTCCCCCAGAAATATTTTTGGATTTTAATACCTCCAAAAGCTATTTAGAATGTTCATTCCTGGGAATTTTTAAGAAATGCTATACCTCAAGAATCTATTGAGAATTTTTCTTCCCCCAATATATTTGCGAAATTTGGATGGTCCATGCCTAGACATTCTTTGAAAATCAGATAACTTTATCAGCTATTTTAAGTGATCCTCAATTATTTTTTAATTGGATGCTTTTTGGAATTATTTAAGGTAGTTTCTCACCTGAAAATTAAATACCTCTAAAAACTATTCGCAGTTTTTCTTCCCTGGTAATTAAAAAAAATTAGAATTCTAAAGAAGTTATTTGGAATTTGATGGGAGGATATCTTTCAGCTTCATATTATATAATGTCATAGAGGATTAAAATAAATCTAGAAGAGGACCCTATATTTATTCCAGGGGGTGCAAATGACCCTACCTTTTAGTGCCACCACCTCTTGGTCAGCTATATTCAGATAGGAAGAAACATTTTGAATATTTACAAAATCTACCAAAACCATTTTAAATATTCATACGTCATATGATCTGTGACTGCCAATTTTGATTGATAATGTAAATTCTTATAAAATACTACTAATTATAAAGTTATATATATATATATATTCAATGTTAAGTGGCTATACTGACTACGCTACTTACTAATATATATCAAAATGTTCTTCAAAAACAATGACTATAGCTATGAATATGATTGAAAATAAATGAATAATATTACATTTTCAATTTTGTTCCTGAGAAGTAGGTATATCATAATATTTATGGCAATCATTAAGAGTTTCAAAAATAAAAAAGCAAGCATGACTCGGTGTATGGATGTTGTTGAAGCGAAGGAAGTATGACAGGATATGGAAGTGTGAAGAAAGTTAGTGAGGATGGATTATGTATGAAGTTGTTTTTTGAGCTATATGCACAGTTTCTTGTCTACCCCGTAAGGGAATAGCGTGATTAAATATGTAGGTTTATGATAATAATAAAATAAGAATCAAATAAAAACTAAATTTAGTTCAATAGTACCTGCACCGATTGTGGTTCAAATGACAAACTAGGTAAGGCAAGTACATGCACCCCTTGAATTAGTTTTTTAAAAAATATTAAAAACTATACAGTTTAATGAAAGTTGTTTACTTTGTGAACCTTTAAATTAATTATTTTTAAATACCTTATCTAGTAGAGCAAAAATGTTTGGGAAATTTATATTAATAAAATATCGTCGATTTAAGTAAGGCTTTAATCACTACGTTGCATTATAAGCCGTTGTATTTTCATTATTGACTGTACATTGTTCGCTATACACTATTTTCTATACATTATGCATTTATATACATCCAGCCTTACTTACGCCTACTCTATGGCATTAAAAGCTCGAAAGTTCATTGCCCCAATTACAAAAGTAAAATCCTTGTTCCCATTTTTAGGTAATTCTATCCAACCCACCCCACTAGACCCTATCCCTATCTTGAGATAGTTCTATCCAGTCCACCTTATTACACCAAATACCTCTCTTGAGCTAGTTCTATCCAGTCCACCTTATTACACCCAATACCTATCTTGAGCTAGCTCTATCCAGTCCACCTCATTACACCCTATCCCTATCTTGAGATAGTTCTAGCCAGTCCACCTTATTACACCCAATACCTATCTTGAGCTATAAAGTACACACAGTCCACCTCATTACACCCTATCCCTATCTTGAGCTAGCTCTATTCAGTCCACCTCATTACACCTTATCTCTTTAAGGTCCATTATTATGTTATCCTCCTATCTGCACCTAGGTATTCCCAATTGTCTTTTCCCGTTAGGTTTGTGGGTTTGTCACTTCATACCTTGAAAGCAGTTCAATTCCAAAACCTTCATTCAAAAAGTCAGCATTCAAGACTATATGGGCTCCTGTGATTATAGTTGACACAAAGGTCTACAAAGTATTGTTGTCGGTGACCGAACGTCTGATTTAACTGAATAAAGCTTCAAGTTTTGTAGCATGTTGAAATTTCACCAATAAGTATACTGTACTTTATAGCTCAAAATATTTGGTAAAATGACTAAAATATACATTACGATATCTTTACATAAAATGTAACAAAATGCAATCTAAAAAACTAATAGGTATATTAAAAATAGGATATTATGCTTTTTTTCCGTACATCCACCTACAAATTTAATTTGAATATGTATGCTGTCATTGAATTGTCACCAATATTATTGTAGCTAGTAGCGCATTGCAATTGTAATAGTTATGCAATTCAATGTTAATCTTAATAAATATTACTTAATGTAATTTTATTATTCATTTAAACATAACCATGTCCTTCTTTTAATGATGATATATTTTCATATTTTATTCTAACTCTTTTTAACATTGTTTAGGATAACTATTTGAGTATTGTTTACGGCGATACCCACACGAAGTGTTGTTCATTGAGAAACTAAATTCCTCTTACATTCAAGAGAATATTTTAAATTCAAATTTAATTGATGAAACTCACCAGGAACATTAAGCAACGGATCTCAAGTTGATTATAGTAATCATTCTGGAAAAGGAAATAATTTTTTTAAAGCGATTATACATAGATAATACACATTATACTGTAGATTTAAATAAATATACATTCAAATTAAATGGTAAATTTATATTTTAAACATACCTATCATAACAACTTTAAAATGAAGTCCATACAAACAACTTTTATGGTTAATTCTGACCGAGGAGGCCGAAGTTTTAGACTCGCCATTTAAACGGCTCGTGACATTTGTAGCATTAGCCGCCGGCTAGCTACAATAATGAAGACTTACCCTATTCGATTGAGGACGTCTCCAGCCAGCTTGAAGGTAAACACGCCCGGCCCACTTGTACTCGCACATCTAATCGGCCCAACAGCCTTCAACATACTGAAACGAG
>CABFWO010004372.1:56264-66418 GCA_902155825.1 Timema genevievae | reverse complement strand
CCTTCCCAATTCCTAATCCATTAGGGTAATTAGTACTTAAGCGTATAACCCGAACGGGTAGTAAGACGCGGTGCTAAATAATAAAAATCGCTTCAAGAGGGATTTTACGTTTAGAATAATGTCTTGCCATCGTTCACTAGGGGACATTAAGGTGGGAGTTTAGAGAACGTGAGTTAAGGACAGTACTTTTTTTGCAGTTTTTGTATCGAAACACTTTTATGGTCAAAATAAATCAAATAATTCTCCAGTATAAACAAAGAGAGTTTAATTTTCTTCACGTGGTGACCTCAACAGCTGTTCTTGAGTATCTCTCGAGGATGTCCTGGAATTTAATGACTTTTTTCCTCTTGATTTAAAAAGTTTATCATCTAATGCCACTGTGCTCATGAAAAATATTCAAGAACTGTTTGTTTGCATACGTGTAGAAAATTAAAGTAAATTTATATATTGGATAAAAATTTGATTTATTTGGGCGAAGTACGTTTTTTGCTATAAAAACTCGGACCTAGCCTTGCGTTCCCTGCCATCTATAAGGATTTATAATAGTGGCATCTATGAATAAAATACTACCAAAAAAATGCAAACCATGTTTTTCAACTAAAAATGAAATACATGAAATCTTGTTTTACAAGAAACTATCTGATATCGTTAATATTAAATTATATTAAAGAATGAAATAATATTTTTCAACTATCATTGGTGATTAGCGGGTCTCTCCTTTCACAATGAACAAGTCACGGCTGGGGGCTGGATGTGTTTGTTCTAGATTTAAGCTAGCTTATAAGTCGTGTGCTGATATAATCAGTCACTTCAAAAAGTGCATGTTGAATACCTCAAGCTACTTCAACACCTTCAGTTTCTAGAAAGTGCCTAAATTTAATTTGTAATAAAATTATATGAAAAATTGTGGCTGTTTGTTTGTTTGCCCAACGTTTCAGAAACAAAGTCTAAAATAAAATCTTGAATTTTAATCCTTAATTAAGACGTACATTAAGAGAATCTCCTGTTTCGTCAAGGGAACAGGCAGGTAGAATATTAGTTGCGGTCCACATAAATACAGGCACACCTTCCTCTTGCGACAGGTTAGCTTCTAAACCACCGTCGTAACTCGAAAATCGTCGCAACTCTAAGCAATGGATCTTGGTCACTGATTGATTCATATACTGCACTGAAATAGTCATACGTGTTTAAATGTCGTAAACAACACATTTTTAACTAAAATAAACATTGTTGGCATGTATTTAAAAAAAAAGGGTAAGCGTGATACAATACACTGGAAGCCGATGCAAGCGGTAGCGTTATGTAGTTAAGATGTGATATCTGCAAAGCAAGTGCCTAGAGTACGGGGCATGGTGACAATTAAAAAGCGTCTAATTGCGAAGTGTCTTAAGTCGTGGTATGTCTATATTAACGCTTATCAAGTGATCCGCAAATACATCGAACGCCCAGCAAGGGATCCACAAATACACCAAACACCCATCAAGTGATCCGCAAATACATCAAACACCCATCAAGTAATCCGCAAATACATCGAACGCCCAGCAAGGGATCCACAAATACACCAAACACCCATCAAGTGATCCGCAAATACATCGAACGCCCAGCAAGGGATCCACAAATACACCAAACACCCATCAAGTGATCCGCAAATACATCAAACACCCATCAAGTGATCCGCAAATACATCGAACGCCCAGCAAGGGATCCACAAATACACCAAACACCCATCAAGTGATCCGCAAATACATCGAACGCCCAGCAAGGGATCCACAAATACACCAAACACCCATCAAGTGATCCGCAAATACATCAAACACCCATCAAGTAATCCGCAAATACATCGAACGCCCATGAAGTGGTCAGCAAATACATCGAACGCCCATCAAGTGGTCAGCAAATACATCGAACGCCCATCAAGTGGTCAGCAAATACATCGAACGCCCATCAAGTGGTCAGCAAATACATCGAACGCTTATCAAGTGATTAACAAATACATCGAACGTTTACCAAGTGATCCAAAAAAGGAAAAGTTTGAGCAACACTGCTTTAGACGGTTCGAACACCGAAGTGGGTAAAATTAAGCAACGCTACCTAGAGGCTGGCATACACTTCGGGTCTTTTACATCCGTTTCACCCACCGTGTCGAACCGTTTGAGTCAAACCGATGAAAAACCTGACATGTGTAAAAAACCTGTCGGTTTGGCTGGCGTGCCAAATTATCTGCCGGGGAGAGTAAAAAAAAAACCCCGTCGGTTATGCACGATGTCGAGCTAAACGGTCAATGTGTGGCTGCATCAGTTGGCCCGACGGTTTATTTATCAGTTGTTCCGAATACCTCCGGTTTGATTTTCATTGGAATTTAATTTAAGGGCCATGCCATAAAGTGTTTTAATTATCGAGAACCTAGTGTAATCATATTTTTTTTATCACCGCGTCTTACTAAACCTATATACCAATTACACTAATGGGTTAGGGGTGAGGTAGGTGTAATTTAGAGGAAATACACCCGTATTTGCGCTGAAATAGAGGAGGAAAACATTTAGGAAAAAACCTCAATGCACCCGACCGGGATCGAACCCCGATCTTTTCTTTTCAACAGCTATTCTTTTGCCCATTTTGACCCCTTTCTTTTTTGTTTAGCTTTAAACGCGAGCGAGATCATTGCTTGCATAGTCGCATCCATTGCAGTGTCGAGGAAGGAATCGATTCGACAATAACAACGATGAAGATGACGGGTCAATCAGATAGGTGTATGGGGACATCCGTTCTTCGAGCCGAATGGTCGGAACTTGCATCCGTCTAACCCAACGGGACTTAAGACGTGTGGAAGAACATAGCAGTTTTCTCGCTAAGCAAATCTTATAAATATTTTAGCAAGTAAATTAGAGGAATGTTCAGCCGATTTAAAAAAAAATAGATGATGTAAATATATGGTTAAAAAAATTACAAAGCATATTTTTTTACAAATAGTTTGGTTGTTTACCGCTATGGATTTGAAATTCCATATCAGGCCACGGCATTGCATTCATAGTGGCTTAAATTTAATACTAGATTCTTGTTATTTTCATAATGTTTACCAACAACAGAAAAAACCTAGTGTTAACTGGTTAGGTGTGTTTGAAATATACACTCAAACTTATTTACTACTAAACACATTACTTCCGATCAAAGAAGACGAGTTTTAAGATAAAACATGTAAGATACTTCAAATAATTAAGGTTTCAGTCAAGTTTACAGTTGGCATGTTTTTTTTTACCATATTACTAACTTTATTGTTCTTTATTCACCGCGTCCTACAAATTGTTCGGTTTATAGGCATATGTGTTAATAAATTACGCTAATGTAGTAGGTATGAGAAAGTTGTAATTTAAAGATAATATACCCGAATTTGCGTGGAGGGAGAGTTGTAAAAACCTCCCCATTACCGAAACGAGCTTGAAATTTAGACAATGTGTCACCTAGTGCCTTTTTTTTTCTTCACAGAAGCAATACGTGTGAAGCATTTTAAGTCTATTTTTTGTGGTGTAAATATTTTCGTTTTCATATTTTGGCAGCCTGAAACTCAATCAGAAATGGTTGCGTGCACTTTATCAGTGGACTTTGGTCAGCATTCATCATGTCAACTGAGTTTAATCTTAGCTTATTGATACCCACGTCAGCAATTCCTGAAAACATTTAACTATTAACGGTTTGATAACATGATAAAGGTCACAATCTAATAAAACGATAATACAGCTATTGTCTAATTTGTTTAAGCCACTTTAGAAGTCTATAGCTTCAAATCATTGACAAATTATTAGGATCAGAGACCAAATAAGATTGCCTTCGATATTATTTAGCCCCAGAAAAACTAAAATAAACTACGAAAGAGGCTATTTTAATTGCTAAGCCCTGAATAAGGTGCTCTGTCATCGATTAATTTATAAATTAAGGATTATTTGATATGATCAGGGGTTGGAATAAAAAATCATGGATATTTTTTTAACCGTCTTAAATATTCTTTGATCATTTATTTTATAAGTTGCACGTTAAGTTTTTTCAAATAAGTTTCTCTGAGTTAATTATTTTAAATTTTCAACTCTTTGATGATGAACTCTGCTTTTCTGTAACTAGATAAATAATGGGAAAAATAGTAAAACAACCAAAATCCGCTTAGTAATAATCGATACACAAATAATGTTCCACTTACAACTAATTCATGACCTCAATCCTAATTTGCAAGGCAAAGTCATTGTTTAACGACGAGTTTAAATATTTATCAACAAATAGTGGAATCATTTGTAGAGGTGTTAATTCTTCGTTTTTTATAGATTAAAACTGTACTACTATATTAAATAAAAATTAAATTAAATTTTCTGTCCAGTATGTTTTACTTCTGGTTTAAAGACCAAAAAGTGCTGCATCCAAATTGTTCCTTGTTTAAATTTGCTGCGATTTCAACAGTTTAAAAAATATATAAATATACATATATCCTTTAACAATGATGCGATTATAATAAATTTTGTGTTAAATTGTTCATTATGGTATGTTTTAGGTTTGGAACTAAAAATATTCTATATTAGACGTGTCAAACTAATTTGATTTTTTTAGCACCGCGTCTTACTACCCGTTCGAGGTTTACGCATATGCCCTAATAACACTAATGGGTTAGGGATTATGAAGGTTTAGTTTAGAGGAAATGCACCCGAATTTGCATGGAGGAAGAGTGGAAAACCATTTAGGCAAACCACCCTCAGTGCACCCGATCAGTATCAAGCCCCGATCTCTCCATCTTCGGCAGTCAAGTCAATTTGATATTAAGGGCCATAGTGAAAATTTACATCACTGAGGGAACCGCATTAAAACAAACGCAATAGTTTCACTATTTAAAATAAAACAACTTTGAACTAGTAACTTTTAATACAAAAATAAATGTAAGATATTTAATAATAATATTCACAATATTTTTTCCCAGAAGCTATTTCGATTCCTACTAAGCATTCTTTTTTTTTAATGAACCTCTGAACAATTTTGAATTTGATGAAATTAAAAGTACAGCAAAGTATTTATTTATTACAAATTTATTTAAAATATCTGCAGTTTTTTTTATTGGAGAATCTTTATTTGAAGATAATATTTTTAGTGAAACTGAATGCATAACCTTTACCTTTCAAAAGTAGGGGTATAAAGAAAGACACGGTATATCTTAATCTGCAGTGTGACAGAAGCGTTATAACCCGGGAGCAAAGGACGAAAAAACAAACCCCATTTTCTAAAAATCTATTCTCTATGGCAAAATTCCAAATTTCAGGTTTTGACAAACTCTGCTAATGAATAATTGTTATTAGCTCGAAAGCGCGAGTTTGTGAAATGAATCTGGCAGTCCCTTTCCTATCCCCCCTCCCCATTCATAACAGCGGCGGTGTTTCATCTGGACAGGAAGGGGGCGGGTCCCCGGGACACTTCCGCAAGGCTAGTTTGCTCCACACAACTACCGTGTCACGTACACTCCACCGGGATTAAATCTAGACCTTTTGCCAACAATGCTTGAGGACGTTATCGTCCAATAGGCGCTCGTCTGACTAGTGATGTGGAAAAAGTATCGAGTCTTTATTAATATCAATATTTTCCTTTCGATACCAGTATTTTTTACCCGATACTTTTACTAATATTATTACTCACACTCCGGTATCGAGAGAAAGCACCTTTTTGTTATCTTCCCTGAGGTTGGAATTAAATGTTTAGTATGGTTAAATAAGGGTACACAATAGAGTGAAAAAATATATCCCTAATAATATTTAGCTATTAAATAATTTTCCATCAGCTACATTTTCATAGACATTTTGAAAGCTGGTATGGTAACACTTGCCCATCATACAATACTATCATACCTTCCAAGTTTTAACACATAACATAGACGCGAGACACCTAAATTATAATATGGTTAAATCATTATAAATGTCAGTGTTTAAATAAATATGAAAATACAATTATTATGCTGCAAGAGTTGAAATTATTATTAGAAGATAAAAGTAATTATATAAAACCACCTAAGCTATAATTTTTAGAGTAAGCCTAATTTCGAGCACCAATATCGATTTAAAGTAGACCTACTGAAATTTGATATTCTAGAAATATGTCTTATTTGAGTGATTTTCTAACGATAAAGTTACCCGCTTTAGTCGCCGAACGCTCCAGGCTCTAGAGCGTCATTTTTGTGATAGACTGGTCTGAGAATGACGGGAAGATCGGGGTTCGAATACCAGTTAGGTCTACTGAGCATGATTTTTCCTAAATAGTGTCTCACTCTCCTTCTAAGCAAATGCGGGCAGATTATCCTAAAATACTTCCTCATACTTATCCTATAAGAGTAATTATCATAAATTTGTACAACTTGCACAGATAGTAAAATGCGCTGATAGAAAAAATGTATAAAGTTTAACTAAATGTTATCAAATAGTTCTTCCTTATGGAGTACCTTTATATTACTAATTAAATTAAATAAGAATGTAGATAATTTGTAATATTTTTATTTTCGTCAATGTGGCAACATTAATTTCCAGCTAACAAATAATGTGCTTCCTATTACAATCGTAGCTTAGGTAGATAATAAGCTCAAACTAGACATCATATCGAGGTGTGGTTTTCTGTATTCTATTTTCAAAAAAACACAGTAGAATTGATACCAATAAAAATTATGTCATATTAAAAATTACATTAAAAAATTATTTTAAAATTTAAAAACTATCATACTGAGCCTTCGTTGTTTTTAAATTAAGCACGCAAAAAACAAAACTGCAATAAGTTTTTGGTTAAAGAGTAATTTTATTTATCTAATTTCACATCTAATCGTCCGTGAGATGTGAAGCACCTTTGAAGGAAAATCTGCTCACACTGTGGCAGTTCCGAAGCTTCAAAACAACTAAAACAATCCTCAATCATCTAAGATATTTCTGTTGCCACCTTGTTAAAATACGGCCTGATCTTTTTTAGGAAGACTATGAGGGGCCCCTAAATACAGTGACTGCGCGTGATATTTATTTTTGGTGGGGGCACACAGTGGGCCGGAATCCCCAAAACGTGGTCAAAAGTCTAAAATTGAAGTTTTAAATTAGAGGTTTTGAACCATTCAGTTGGGTACGTTGATAGTTCAGGCATCGAATGGCAGGTAGGCCCAGATATTTCTACATGTGTCGTGAGCTCAATTCGAAAGTGACCTTCGATCGAGACGCTCCAGTAGTGTCGGAATAGTGCTGAGAAGTTTCGCTCGTTTGTAGGCTCATAACTTTGTGTACAGTGGACCGATTTAAATTTTTTTTAATGGAAAATCCTCTCGAAAGTAAGTAGAATTTAACCATGTATCGCACTAACTATTATTACATTAATGTGGTATAATAACTAACCAACATTCCTTTTTTTTAATATCAATAAATATTCTGCAAAAACTATTAAACAAACATGTAAATAGTTATGATTATCATAGACTCCAGGTGTAAAAAACTATTGGGGCATGTAATTAATACTATCAGCTAACAAAATCAACAAGAGTTAGCTGCCAATAGGTGCCATCTAGTGTTTATACTAATTCGAAAGCCTAATTAGCAAGTGCGCAAGCACTGAGCAGTTTGAAAAGTGTCGAGTAGCATCACGCTCGCCTGTCAATTGAATAATATTACATTTCCGTATGTACATATGAGAATCATTATACGTTATTCCAGATGTATATGAAAATGGTAAAAATGCTTGCATTTAGCGTACAAGATTGAATTGAAGAAATGGCAATTGCATACTACAGAAGAAAAAGAGGATGTAGAGAAACAGAATAAAAAAATATACAGAAGACTTTCCGTACACAATTAGGCCTCATAGTGAACCAACTAAAAGCTAGATTCGGAAGCTCGAATGATGGAAACACAGCTCAATGTTGGGTTTTTTTTCAAAAACTCGATTGAGTCCGCTCAGATAACGGGAGTTGACAAAAAAAAAGGTGATAAATAAGTTCCATGTTATACTGCAGGCATTGTCAAGTGGGCATGAAATAGATACGCGAACATTTAAAATATATGCCTTGGATACAGCTAGAAAGTTCGTCGAATTGTATCCGTGGTATTATATGCCCATTCCTATCCATAAAATTTTAAATCATGGAGAGCTTGTGATTTCTGCGGCAATTATTACGTGTCGGGTAAAGTCCGAAGACGCTCAAGAAGCGACAAATAAAATAATAAAAAGGGGTAGTGAGAATTTTTCGCGGAAGGATTCACGTGATAGCACGATGCAAGATGACTTCTTAAGGCTCCTCGTGGCATCTGAGCATTATATCTCATGTCTGAGGAAATTGCCGTAGAGAAAATTAATATCGCTCACACTTGGAAGCAGTAGAACTCTTGATACAACCTACAATCGTGCCAACAAATGATGATCCAGATAAATCTGATAGAAGATGATGATGAGTTATGTAGCTCTGAAAGTTTATTGACAACTATTATAATGTATTTAGTGAATTTTTATTTTTAATTTTTATTTTATTTTTTTGTAAATTTGACATAGGATTTGTAATCAGCGACGTCAAAACTCCCATTGAATCAAGTTTTTATTAAACTCAATAATTTTTTTACTTTCATGTCCACCATATTTATTTTTATATATATTTTTAATTTTGGCTTCAGATTTGTAATAAGTTATCTCAAAAACCTTCTTATATCAAGTTTTGATTAAATTTGATAATGTTTTGACTTTCACGCCCACCATATTAAATCCGCCATTTTTTTTTTAATTTTGACTTCAGATTCGTAACCAGCGACCTCAAAGACCAAAGTATACCAATTTTCATGTGAATCGAAGGACGCCTTCGTATTTTGGCCACGTTTTTGGTATTCCGCCCCACTGTGGGACAGGTCAAAGCTTAACCGGTAATGATTTTTTCTCGCCACTTGTTAACATATTAAATTTAATTCATTTTAGTTTTCTTGTTTTTAAAAATTATCAGAATTACAAAATCACTAAACAAATTTAAAAACAGAAAGAATAAAATAATACAAGTTTTGAATTAAACTTACCAAGGGATGACACTATTTCATTATTTGTACAAAGTTTGGGAACGTCTGTTCTTCTGAATGGCAAACATATCGACGATGCTGTTGTTGAAGTTTGGAAATTCGGCACTTTCCTCTTTTTGTATAGAACAATGAATAAAAAGCTTGAGAATTTAACTGGTCTTGGCCCGTGGTCTTTCTAAGGAACGTTTTGATTATTTTTAACGTTCCCCAGTTCATGAGCACCAGAGTTATTTTAAGAATTCTAATACTTTGCCTGATAGATGCTTTTATTTTTACCCCTGTTCATGTGTTTTTCGACTGAAATTTTGACCGCAGAATCTATCTGTGATGCTATATTTACTGTTACGAATGTTTTAAACCTACCTACATTTTCCAAATCAATTTCACATTCCTCACTTTTTTTAATTCACTCAAATGTTTAAGATCCTTGTATCCTACCGTTGCTCACAACCCCACACCACCAAATAATAAAGAATAAAAACAAATTAAGCTTTGTTTTTCTTCACTCACAGTTAACCACAATTTTTTTTTTACCAAACCAAGCATTGTAAAAAGTTCCTCTTTATTTTTTTTTTGCCATCAACCTGCATAAATGTAAGATCACTAGGCTGATGTGATCCTAATCGCTTAATTTCAAGTTTTTCTCGCAGTTCTAGTGAACAAACAGAGTTTCAATAAAAATCTTATTTGTTCATTTTAATTAATAATCACTTTCACTCGTCACCTTACTTATTGGGTCTTTAACACATACCAAATACAAGCTAAACAAAATATAAACCATCTTTATCAACTCGTGGGCCTGTTTAGACTGGCCCCATGATCTAGTGTTGAGCTCGCAGTGGAATGACCTTGAGAGATTATTTCCGATTGGACGACGGGGATTATCTGAGAGGGGCTGGCCCATGTCAGATTCTCCATTTAGTCATTGGAGTCTCGAGTGCTGGTAGAGTTGCGTGACGATTGGCGCGAGTATAGTATAACAGTGAAAACTACTGTAATAAAACCACACAAAAACTAAGGGTTTTAATTTGGGAGATGGGGGGGGGGGGGGAGAATAATTTGAGGGCCCCAAAACGAGGTTGGCCAAGGTCCCAGGTCTGCTAAGGGGGGCCCGGC
>CABFWO010004372.1:24209-56249 GCA_902155825.1 Timema genevievae | reverse complement strand
GGGGTTTAAATTGGGAGGGGGGGGGGGGGGGGTGCAGATAATTTGAGGGCCCCCAAACGAAGTTGCCCAAGGTCCCATGTCTGCTAAGGGTGGACCTGACTGTACGCTGTGCACTATTTGCTATTAACTAAGGATGATTACAAACATCAAACTTAACTATTTTTTTAACTATCCATATATATTTCATACTAAATTGATTTATTAAACAAATCGGGGGCAAAATTAGTCCAATACTAAAGTCTTTCTTCAGGAACTGTTCCTAAAAATCATAGACTGGTCACATTATATAATCTTCTCGATAATCCTTCCTATAGTGATACTACAGCCATCAAGATTTAAAAAGAGTGCAGTTCACTACAACTTCATAAAACATAGCCTAGCTAAAAAAGAATTTAGCACCACGTCTTACACTCATTCGGGCTATACGCTTATGTACTAATTACGCTAGTGGTTTTAAGGTCAGGAAGGTTATATTTAAAGGAACTTTACCCGCATTTACGTGGAGGGAGAGTGGAAAAACCACCCTCAGTAGACCCGACCTAGATTCGAATCTTGATCTCTCCATCATCAGCAATCTAATCTACTGCGAGAGTAGCGCCTTAAAACAAGTAATCACCGAAGCGGGTAGCCTTGCTATTATTCTCTAAAATAATGTTCGATTTTTTAAATGATTTTTTGTCGATGCCGTCACTTCCGTCTACGCTGTGTGAATGAGTGTCGACCAAAGAATGAATGGCTTACAAACCCCCTCGTGAATGGAATATTTCAGTCTACCAAGCATGGGAACTATTGCTAGCATGCAGACTACACGGTGCGCATTCCTTTATAAACATGTTTTGACTCCAAAGTCGTTTAGAGTCCATTAAGGACCAGTTTACCATCTCGTGCATCAACTTTTTAACATTTCTTGACTGTACTTTTTTCTTGAAAGACCATCTTGTGTGTCGACTTTAAAGACATCGTGAAAGTGGTGGTTTTTTTTTTTCCGTTACTACACGAGCGAGAAATTTTCAATTATTTAAATATTGCTATTTGCAATTAAAGATTAAAACTGATTTCACTCAAGTGTTAGGAGTGGTAGACCTTCTACCAAAAATAAATCTTATATAAAGCTTTAGTTAACTACCATCGTAAGCTTGTTTGTGTTTATGCTTAAGTCTAAGATACCCTATTACATAATATTTTCAAAACGTATAAGGTATTTAGAGTTTTTTGTATTATATTTATAATGATAAAGAAAGAGATTTAATGCTATCTTCCAAGAGTCCTATAGTAACTACTGTGGGACTTTTAAGAGTATTTTAGATTACTTCTGGGCTAAAGTGAGTGTTAATAAATGTCTGTTGAAGCAGTCAAGTGGGTGTCGATACATGCCTGTTGAAGCAGTCAAGTGGGTATCGATACATGCCTGTTGAAGCAGTCAAGTGGGTATCGATACATGTCTGTTGAAGAAGTCAAGTGGGTGTCGATACATGTCTGTTGAAGAAGTCAAGTGGGTGTCGATACATGTCTGTTGAAGAAGTCAAGTGGGTGTCGATACATGCCTGTTGAAGCAGTCAAGTGGGTATCGATACATGTCTGTTGAAGCAGTCAAGTGGGTGTCGATACATGCCTGTTGAAGCAGTCAAGTGGGTATCGATACATGTCTGTTGAAGCAGTCTAGTGGGTGTCGATACATGCCTGTTGAAGCAGTCTAGTGGGTGTCGATACATGTCTGTTGAAGCAGTCAAGTGGGTGTTGATACATGCCTGTTTAATTAGTATTAATATATCAGGAATGAATAAAAACAAAAAATGACCGTATGGAGTTTTTGTGGATTATTATTTATTATTTAGCACGGCGTCTTACTACCCATTCAGGTTATATGCTTAAGTACTAATTACGCTAATGGATTATGAATTGGGAAGGTTGGATTAATAGGAAGTGAGCCCACATTTTAGTGAAGGGAGAGTGGAAATCCATTTAGGGAAAACCACCCCAGTTCACCCGACCGAGATTCAAACCTTGATCGCCCCATCCTCAGCAGTATAGCTCAACACGAAACTAGCGCGTTAGCCAACTACGCCACCGAGGCGGGTAACCAATCAATAAATGCCTTCCCTTTTCGCCCCTTTATTTTCAAATATTATAACCTTACAGAAAAATAAGTGAGCCAAGTAAATCAAATATGTAAATAACATAGAATGGATCCCAAGAGCCATATACTCTTGGCACATTTAACTCAGTCGTTTTTGCATCTGGCTAGTGAACTTAAGGTCCTAGGCTCGATTCCCGGTATGGTCGAACAAATTATTATTGGTGAAATGGGATCTTCCACTTTAAATTTAATGAATTAGTCACCGGGTATACTGCGTGTTGTGTTTGTTGTATAAACATATAGTTAGTATTAATGGCAATAGGTAGGTCAGGTTTAGAATCCCGGTGGGATGTATTGAGGGTGGATTTTATTACAAGGTTTCCCACTCTCCCACCACAAAAATGCAGGTACATTTTTTCTAGATTTTATGTTCCTGATGGCTACATTAGCGTAATATATGTGCGTGTAGCCCAAACGGGTAGTCAAACGCGGTGGTGAAAAACTAGTGTACAACGGGAAAACGGAAATAAAAAAACAAAATTAAACTGCTATCTTGTCTGTCATGCTCTTTTATTTAATTTATTTTTGTACGTTAAGTGCACCACGAGGGTCGGACTACTCTTCCCGTCATGCTCAGGCGTGATTCTGTTCTCAGGCAGGTCACGTGGTATGTCGGCGTTTGAGAGGTTTCTATTCAACAAGCAAGGCCCCCACCCTGCCGCCATATCTGTGTGTCTAGGCAGGTGAAGAAAACAACGCTCGAGGCAGACTGGTTAGGTTGGGTTAAGTTAGGGGGATAAGGGATGATAAAAGATTCGGTCAATGCAAACGTATTTGTTTTTTTTACAACAGCATAATCTGGGGAAATGCTGGGGGATGGAGGGTTGAAATGGAAGAACAGCTTGTAAGGGATGTCGTTCTAGACGGCTAAAAGAAGCTTCATCCAAGTAAGGGCCCTAACAGACACACCAATTTGTCGGCCCAACAGTCGGGACAACGCGAGCCTCCACACTGCTCAACTAGCGGTCCAATTTGACAGTAGCTGTCGTGATCGCAGAACGAACGCACGCCACGCCTCCATTTCTATCCAAATACCAAAAAATTAGAATCGTGTTAACATCATTATCAACTCATAACAATATTGCAAGAAAAAAAGGTGTTTATACATTAAAATTTATCATGTAAAATATACAAATACCAATTTTGAACAAAATAGTTATAGGCTTAGCTATTATAAAAGAAATCAAAATTTTCAAAAATCAACCTCTATAAAATAATTTTTTTAATAAAAAAATATGTATATTAAATTATGTATATACATATTAGCTATGTAGAAAGGTTACTTTATCCATTCTGAACCAAATCATTGGGGCCATTCTTGAGATATAAAAAAAAAGAACGTCATAAGTAAACTGACATTAAATGGGGTTTTTTCCCCCGAAGACCAAGTATACAATTTTATCTGTCATGTCTAACCCTTCACAGATATACATTTTTTAACGAAATTTGTAAAGCTATTTTCAAAATAATTCGAATCAGAAAAAAAATTATTAATAAGTAAACTACCCTTAAACAAATTTTTACCCAAAAACCAAGTACAAAGTGTTGTTTGAGAGTTCAAACACTCACTTGATATCTATTTTAATATAATCATTAGAAGCCATTTTGAAAAAAAAAATTATAGTCTGAAGAAATCACTTATTAGTAAACTACCCTTAATTTAAGGGTTAGGGCTAAAATTTATTTTTAAATTAAATATAAATATTAAGTTTGAACCAAATCCACCAAAAGTTTCAGATTTGTGGCCAGGGACAGACAGACAGATTGTAAAATCCAATTTTTTTGTGGTTCGGGGGCACATAAATTGTAGATATTCGTCATAATCTCGAGGTCGAGAACTTTCATGATTGCGATATTTTCTCGTTAGATGAGAAAGCCAAATAGATTAATCGAGGTTAAATAATTTATCCATACAAGATGAAGAAGCATCCCTAGCTCTAAGCCAAATTGAATGGGTTATTTTCATCTCCTTACTGGTGTAGTTAGTTTTAGGGTGTACAAGTGAATCTTTAATTGTTTTAAAAAACTTTTTTTTTAAGAAAATCAATTTGATTAACAACCTTTAGTTCTAAAATAAACATTGTTTGAAATCTTACTAAATAATATAATTGGTAGAAAAACAACTGACTTATTTATTGAGGTTTCACAAATATAGTACTAACACTTCAATAAATATTATAATATTTTTTATACAGCAATGAAAATATTAAAGAAGGTACCAAACAATGTTTATTTTAGACCAAAAGCTTGCCAACCACAAGAGAAGAAATGGTTTCTCAACAAAAATAAATTGAATGTTAAAAATAATTTAACGCTCATTTGTACACTCTCAAAATCCATCCATCATTCTGTTTTATAAGGTAAGTCGCCGTTAATTAGTATCATTTAAACACGAGTCCAATTTTCAGAGAAAGATTCTAATCTGACAGCTAGAAAAGTTACTATATATACCTAATTTCACGTATTCATATATCAATACATGTTATCGCCAGCTATCACAGTTATTATCGGTACTTATATAATAAAATAACACTTATAAGATATATAAGTGTTATCAATTTTGGTAGCAAAAAAAAAGTATACTTTAAAAGGTCTTTCCTATGATAATTTGACTATAACAACTCAATCTAAGTGGTAGATATGAGAAGGATTATAGAAAGTGCCCAAGGGCGCCCATGTGGGGGTTTCTAAATGAGGGAGCAGAATGAAGTTTCTTTCATCTGTTGGGAGAGGGGTGGATTTCAGGAATTTAACCTTGTAGAAAGGAATTTTAGAGCATCTGAACATAATTCTGAGCTAATTATATGAGTTTCAAAAGCTAATTTTCACAAAAAAGAAAAAGTTTCTGAAATATTTACAAAAATAAAAGAGTTTTAGGTGAACCCAATGAAAATGATATTTTTCTCAATTTTATTGAACAGAACAAAATGGAAAGAAAGTTGTTGAAGAGGGAATGGGACGAAATCTACATTATATCATTTTTATTTATCTGTTAGCTAGGATATTTTTTTTGCACTGCGTCTTACTAACCGTTCGGGCTATACGCCTATGTACTAATGTGTTAGGAATTAGGAAGGCTTAATTTATATGAAATGCACTCGCATTTGCCTGAGGGGAGAGTGGAAATTTTTTTCTGAAAAAACCTCAGTGCACCCGACCGGGATCGAAAGCGGTTAGCTACGATATTGATGATTCAAAGTTGTTAATAGCAAATTGCAGCCAAATCCCAAATACACAGTTTTATTTTTTCATAAAAACTAACAAAAAATAAAGTAATATTGTGAAAAGGGGGGATAAAGACCCCCTTATCACCCATTTATCGGCGCCCATGGTGAAGTGTGTCCCCTCATTGGTTTGGAGAGAGGATGGTAAAACCTTCTCCAATGCACTGTCTGAATTATAGGCTCAATCTCTTAGTCGTAGTGTTGTGAAATGTGAGTTAAACACCTTAGACTGCGTGGTCACAAGTGTGGGTCTAAAAACTGACGACATTTTACAGTAAAAGCATGGGATTGCGCCCGCGCCGCGCCAGTTAGGATCAGTAAACATAGACAAATAAGGAATTTTCTCAACCCGCGCTACTTTATGCGAGTTCAGCAAGGTCGGATTACGCCCCCCCCCCTCCCCCCACTCCTCCACTCTTTTAAACAACACTTTAATTGCATATCTTTATTATGGAACTTTGTTAAGACATCAGTTGAGCTGGTAATTATATAAAAACTGTTATTAAACACAAAAATGTTAGATTTCATTAATACATATTAATGTTGAAAAAATTTACTTTCTACGATCTACTGTCCTAGGTTAGTAAAATTTTGGAAATATTTATTTATCACGTGAATTATGCCCAAACATAATCCATCTTTATTATTCTAATTTAATTTAAACACATTAAAAATAATTAGCACTGTGTCTTACTAACTGTTCAGGCTATACGCATATGTACTAATTACGATGATGAGTTAGGGATGAGTAAGGTTGAATTAATAGGAAGTGCACCTGCATTTACATGGAGGAAGAGTGAAAAACCATTTATGAAAAAACACTTTAGTACATCCAACCGGTATTCGAACTAGAATCTCCCCGTTATCGGCAATTTAGTTTAACACGAGAGTGACGCCTCAAATCAGGGTGTCTCAAACATTTTGCACTCAGTCCTCACTTGAATATTGATTGTAGTGATCAAACCTCACTATCAAAATATATTTCAAAGACACTTTTATGATATAGTAAAAAAAAGTTTGTATGGATACAATATTATCTTAAATACTTTTGTAATAGTTATTTATAGAATCTAAATAAATCTTTAAAAGCTACCAATAAATTTTTTACAATGGCTCTACAATTAATGACGTGAATACTACCTAAAAAATATAGAGCAGCGTTAAATATTATGCCAAAAAATATACAGGATGTCCATTATGAAACGCTACTGTACTGAACAGTATGTGCTTAAAATGTTGGTGTCTCATGGTAATTGGTAGACACTCTGTATAATGTATTTTCCTACAACAGAGATAATTCAGATCAGCTTTTATAGGTGTGAAATACAGCTGAAGATCATTTGTAGTTGTCAGTTGTATTATGTAGTATTGATAGACGTCAATGCTAAGAAACCTTCCATACAGATGTACAGATTAAAACAGGATATTCGTTTTTATTGTTTCACTTATCAAAGCAAAACATTTATATATTTATTTTAGTAATGTAGAACTTATAGTTGGAGAAACATAATTTGGTTCAAAGATTTAACGATGCAGTGCCTCACCCAAATCCCCCCCGTGCCTCACCGGTGATTTGCACCTCAAAGTTTGAGAAACCCTGCCTTAAGACCATGCGGCCACCGAAGCGGATTTAAATACATAGGTCTTACTAAAATAATAACTATTACTTTATAGTAGGCCTATACAGATTCATTATTTTTTTAGTACCACTATTTGAGTTATGTGATTACGCTAATACTTCAAGGGATTATGAAGGTGTATTTATAGGAAGTGTCCCCACATTTACGTGGAGGGAGAGTGGAAACATTTTGGAAAAACCACCCTCAATACACCCTAACGAGATTCGAACTTCCAATCTATCTGCTATCGGCAGTCTAGTCTACTAAGAGTAAGTAGTTCATTAGACCACGCGGTCATCGAAGTGGGTTACATATTAATTAGTAGAATTTAGTCATGTTATGCCCCTTACATTAAAGAATGATAACTGATAACAAAAGTTGTAAATCAAACACGCATGCCAATACGCCAGTTATGAAGATAATAAAAAAAACCTGCGTCATGACGATAAAACAGTAATAAAACACAAACCAATCCACGGTATGTTTGATCCCAATGCGTCAACATTGTTTCAAACTCCGGACGATGCAGGAAAACGAGTGTTTCAATCCGGCACGATGACACTATAAACACCTGCATTGCAATCGAGCACACGAACGCGATCTAATTGAACCAAACACTGTTCTAACACGGCAGCTGCTCGCGAACGACTGACAAAAAGAAGACAATCTTGCCTGCTCCAACTATGCGCGCATGCGCATTGCAGGCGGAACTGACTTCGTCGCTCACGATGTGGGTCACTCGGATCGTCCGTCAGCTACAGTCCAATTACTGAAGAAGGGCCTTTTATAAAATACAAACATATTCTTTTAGCTGCCAAAATTGATAACATTTTACCATATTAAAAGTGTTTTTAGGTATTTATAATATATATCAAAAGTGATAGCTGCATATCAAATTAAATGACTTATGAATACGTGAAATTTATCTTTTATATCTGTCAGATATATCCCTTCCTAAGAAACTAGGACTGAAACTTTCCCATCACACGTACGCCCCATTTATTTGCACAAATTAGAGAAATGTCTTCGATGGTAAAGAGATGTGAGTTCCCGGCGGAGGGGAAAAAAAATATGTTCTATTCCTGCGCGGATGCCACATTTCATTGGTGGTGGATGAAGAGACGTGTATTCAACTCCAGAATGGCGTACAAAATAATTTTATCTGTGTATGGTATGGTTTCTCTGGGTATGAAGATTATTTGGACGGCAAATTTCACAAATCTTTATTTAGTTAAAAAAAAAACATTTGAAACTTTTATTTAAACTTGTGTATCTTTAAAAATATATTCACAGAGTCTCACTACTCGCTCGGATGTACACATTTAAATCACACGGTGGATTAAGGTTGAGTAAAGTATAATTTAGTGAAATTATACCTACATTTGCTTTAAGTGAAACTAGAAATAGCCATCCTTAGTACACTCAACAGGAATTCGAGCCCCGGTCTCTTAGTCACCGGTAAATTAGACCATATGAGCCTAGCATTTAGTCCACCTGCCTACCTATGTGGGTCCTTTTTAAAAGATTATCCTTAAATTTTAGATCCCTTATATATATATATATATATATATATAAAAATATGTATATATAAGTGTGCATTTTTCTTCTCAACAAAAGCTTAGTACATTATATCAATATTATTATTATTATTATTATTATTATTATTATTATTATTATTATTATTAGCACCGCGTCTTACTACCCGTTCGGGTTATACGCACTTACGCTAATGTGTAATGGTAGGGTGATTGTGAGATGAAATGGTATTGAATATTTTGGAAAAATTGATTATTTTTGCAGTTATTTTTTACTTCAAAATGTGATCTCTTCTTTATATGGTTTGTGTCATACCCCCCATCGGGGCTATCTGCATATTTACACTAATGGGCTAGGGGTGAGGGAGATTGAATTTAGAGAAAGCGTTTCTCTTTATTGAGTGGACTATTTGACGAAATAAATACCTCCATACAAACCATCAGGAAATGAAACTCAACACCAGCAAACCAAAAGAGACGAGACTGATACCTTTCGAGTAATTATATAATAAATAATAAAGTTGTTGCCTTGAGTTGCAAAATTCTGCTGCCCCCTAATTCAGGGTCATAACTCAGTGTGGTATATGGGGGAAACGGCCATGCCCCCCTCCCCTCCCACCACCAAAATATTTTTTTTGTTAGGTGGGATGTAAGGGAAGCCAAATTAAGGTCAATATTTTTGCAGTTTTTATGACAAAAACAACTGTTTTTGACCAAAATAAGTAAAATATTGCTTCACTAGATATTTATTTTATTTTATTTCTACATAATTATAATAACCCGAATCGGTGGTCACTATAACGCGCGTGTTAAAATGGATTGCTGAAGACGGGGAGATCGGGGCTCGAATCCCTTTCGGGTCTACTGAGGGTGCTTTTTTCTAAATGGTTTCTCACTCTGCCTCAACACAAATTCAGAAACATTTCATATGAACTTTTACCTTTTAAATCCTGATATAAGCGTAATTAATGCATGAACCAGAAGTTTGATTGAGCATTAAAGCCATTCAATTTCAACCACCAATTTTCATAATCTATTTAATTTATTATATTTTTCAATTTATATGCTGGGTATAGTAATATTGGGGTTTTATCTAAGTCTTTACCATAATATGATTACAAGCCAAACAGATTATGACACGTGTGTGTGGAGGGGGGGGAGTGAACGGGAAGGGAGCTACATATAGTAATCACATATTTATCAAGGGAACCGTGATATTTGACCAAAAACTATTTAAATTAAGAGAAAAAAAACTCCTGGTAAAATCATGTAATGCTCTTGGCAGATATTAAAAAATTGTTGAGAATATTGTGTGTAGAAAATTAAACTAAATGTATCAACTAAAGCAAAACTTCATTTATTTTGGCCAAAAAATGTTCTTTGCCACACATAAACACACAAAAAATGGCGGCTGCCTCGGCCAGCAAGAAAGTATCAATCGTTGTCAGGCTACACGCCCTAAACACAACGGTCTGTGTCATTTTATGAAACTACTTCTCTATTATATTTAAGCTTATACTCCCTTTCTCCCTTAACCTGCAACCAACCTTGGTAATGTCAATAAGAAACAGGGGGGAAAAAACTACGAAATTTCCTATCTCTAGGTGAAGAGGAAATTTCGTTGCTAGTTCTCAACTATCTTTAAATTTCCTGCTGTTGGCTTATAAAAAAAATGGTTGTATTTGTTAAAGGAAGGCTAAATCTAGAATATTTTTTATCAAGCTTAGTATCTTATCTCCACAAATATGTTTAAAAATTCGTTGAAAATTAGCTAATGTTACATTTTAACACTTTTTTTTATATTAATACATCTCAAACTACAGGTTTGTTAAGAAAAAAGAGCCCTTTTGTAAGCGTTTGACTTAATTTTTGCGTGAACCATATTTTGAAATAACGCATCGTATAACTACATTTAAGGTCTTCGAAAACAAGGTGCTTAGGAAGGTATTTTTTCCTTAAAGGGGATGGGGCTACTGGGGAGTGGACGAGGTTGCATTGTGATGAGTTACATATCCTGTACTCATCACAAGACATTGTTAGGATAATCAAGTCTCGTAGATTATGGTGGTCAGGACATGCAGCACGAATTAGAGATTCTAGAACCTTGTTCAGGGTATTGACTGGCAAACCCAACGGGAAGAGACCATTGGGAATACCTAGAAGCAGATGGGAGGATAGCATTGGACCTGAAAGAGATAGAGTGTAATGAGGTGGAATGGGTAGAACTAGCTCAAGATAGGAATAGGGTGTAATGAGGTGAACTGGACAGAACTAGCTCAAGATAGGGTTAGGGTGTAATGAAGTGGACTGGATAGAACTAGTTCAAGATAGGGATAGGGTGTAATGAGGTGGACTGGGTAGAACTAGCTCAAGATAGAGTTAGGGGCGAACTTTTGTAAGTGCGGCAACGAACCTTTGCGTTCCTAACGACATAGAGTAGGTATTTATAATTAAATACTGCTTGGTTGGAATTAAACGTCTGCGAGGCAATGTCTAGATTACTGAGGCGGCCGGCCCCCTTCCATCCCACAGTGATGTGTACGAGGGGAATGTTGCATGCATGTCCAGTGACGCACGCATACCAAGGCAAGGTTCGAGCGAAGACCAGCCACACCTATACCTCCATGTGGACACTGGACAAGGAAATGAAAACTTGCTCCTTTCATTTGGGCCGCCCGCGACGAACGGGCGCTCGGACCCGTCTCTCAGACTCCAACATTCCTCGGAGGGCGAGTTTGGCCATCGGGTCACCTTGACATTAAAAAACTGTTATAATCATTTAAATAACTACTCGTGTATGTGCCTCGATATTATTCAACACCTACCTCTTAATGAATTAGTAGTTCACAGCCATTTTCCCTCAATCCCTCCACTCCTGTACCTAATATTTGCGCGTCATTCGTTAAAAAAAATCATGCTGCCTGTTGTTATTAATATATTAGTACTGCTGTAATCTCCATAAAAGCTCAAACGACCCCCAAAGACCCCTTACAATTTACCGGCCCCCTGAAAACCATAACAGCTCCCTGGAGGGGCGGAATTGCCCTGGTTGGGAAACTTGGCGATCCACCAAGAGGTATCACGTGGCCCACCAAGGGGTATTCCATGGCCTACCAGGGATATCCTGTGGCACATCAAGGGGTATCTTGTGACTGGGGATGTGGTATCGAAAGAAAAGTATCGATAATGTACTCATTAAAAGTATCGGAAGAAAAATATCGATACCGTGCTAGTATCGAAAGAAAAGTATTGATAACAGTAAGTATCGGTATCGAAATTTTAATCTGGAATTTTTTTAAAATCTAGTAATCATAATTTCAATTTTGGCATCATGATTGTATTTTCATATTTATTTAAACACTGAAAGTAATAATTATTTAACCATATTATAGTATACTGTATACTTAGGTCTATCGCTTCCATGCTATGTGTTGGAACTTGGAAGATATGATAGAGCTGCAATTTTTAACTACATTGGTCCTTTATATACTCTATCAAGATAGATTATTAACTATTGACAAAAATAGAACAATGGACGCCCCCTTGTTTCATTTGCTTAAATAACACACAAACTTTTCTGCTTTGTCTATGAGTTGACTGAGTTCATTGAGCTCCACAAAAGCTTATTTTGTTTAATTTGGGATGACCATGCTCATTGATAAAGGAAGGGATAGTAAACTGTTCGCCATTCTTCCCGTCACCCAGTAAGGAATCAGGCTGTATTTATAAAGATGAAAGAACAGCTATGAATTATGATGAGCTAAAAAAGATTGAATGCTAGAGTTGCTTCTTGCTTGTCATACAGAAAATGAGTGAGAGTTGAGAAATAGTGTAATTTGTTTTTACTCCACAGTCCACCCTAGTAAACGTTTAATCCCAGCATCAGGGAAGATAGTAAAATATTTGTTTATTTCGATATAGATCCTATACCGAAGTGTGAGTACTAATAACAGTAAAAGTATCGGGGAAAAAAGTATCTAATTAAAAAGTACTAGTATCGAAAGGAAAATATCGATACATGATCACGTGGCCCACCAAGGCTATACAATATTGGGTCCCTCCACCACTATCGACTTGAGTCCCGAATCCACTCCTGCCTCCGCTTATGTAGTGCCCAAATCGCCACTGTTCGGCGGAATCAGGAGGAAAGGTCGGGAGACAGCGAAGTCTGTGGAAGCCATTTTATTAGAGAGCCAAAATTCACTACACACGTTTAATTACACAAATACGTGAGAAACGTGTACAAGTAGAGCTAGTTGATGAATTTTAGCCAGACGGTGAATTGACGGCGCCGCCCACCACCGGAGCATCATCCTAGAGGTGACTAGTATCTGCTGTTTTCTGCGAGCCCTCTCCCGTGGCCTCTTCTGTCACGGTATACTATTTGCACCAGGGTCAACTGCTGCTCCTACATCACCTCCTCTGGAGGCGATCACTGTCGCGGTATACTATTTGCACCAGGGTCAACTGCTGCTCCTACATCACCTCCTCTGGCGGCGATCACTGTCGCGGTATACTATTTGCACCAGGGTCAACTGCTGCTCCTACATCACCTCCTCTGGCGGCGATCACTGTCGCGGTATACTATTTGCACCAGGGTCAACTGCTGCTCCTACATCACCTCCTCTGGCGGCGATCACTGTCGCGGTATACTATTTGCACCAGGGTCAACTGCTGCTCCTACATCACCTCCTCTGGCGGCGATCACTGTCGCGGTATACTATTTGCACCAGGGTCAACTGCTGCTCCTACATCACCTCCTCTGGAGGCGATCACTGTCGCGGTATACTATTTGCACCAGGGTCAACTGCTGCTCCTACATCACCTCCTCTGGCGGCGATCACTGTCGCGGTATACTATTTGCACCAGGGTCAACTGCTGCTCCTACATCACCTCCTCTGGAGGCGATCACTGTCGCGGTATACTATTTGCACCAGGGTCAACTGCTGCTCCTACATCACCTCCTCTGGCGGCGATCACTGTCGCGGTATACTATTTGCACCAGGGTCAACTGCTGCTCCTACATCACCTCCTCTGGAGGCGATCACTGTCGCGGTATACTATTTGCACCAGGGTCAACTGCTGCTCCTACATCACCTCCTCTGGCGGCGATCACTGTCGCGGTATACTATTTGCACCAGGGTCAACTGCTGCTCCTACATCACCTCCTCTGGCGGCGATCACTGTCGCGGTATACTATTTGCACCAGGGTCAACTGCTGCTCCTACATCACCTCCTCTGGCGGCGATCACTGTCGCGGTATACTATTTGCACCAGGGTCAACTGCTGCTCCTACATCACCTCCTCTGGCGGCGATCACTGTCGCGGTATACTATTTGCACCAGGGTCAACTGCTGCTCCTACATCACCTCCTCTGGCGGCGATCACTGTCGCGGTATACTATTTGCACCAGGGTCAACTGCTGCTCCTACATCACCTCCTCTGGCGGCGATCACTGTCGCGGTATACTATTTGCACCAGGGTCAACTGCTGCTCCTACATCACCTCCTCTGGCGGCGATCACTGTCGCGGTATACTATTTGCACCAGGGTCAACTGCTGCTCCTACATCACCTCCTCTGGCGGCGATCACTGTCGCGGTATACTATTTGCACCAGGGTCAACTGCTGCTCCTACATCACCTCCTCTGGCGGCGATCACTGTCGCGGTATACTATTTGCACCAGGGTCAACTGCTGCTCCTACATCACCTCCTCTGGCGGCGATCACTGTCGCGGTATACTATTTGCACCAGGGTCAACTGCTGCTCCTACATCACCTCCTCTGGAGGCGATCACTGTCGCGGTATACTATTTGCACCAGGGTCAACTGCTGCTCCTACATCACCTCCTCTGGCGGCGATCACTGTCGCGGTATACTATTTGCACCAGGGTCAACTGCTGCTCCTACATCACCTCCTCTGGAGGCGATCACTGTCGCGGTATACTATTTGCACCAGGGTCAACTGCTGCTCCTACATCACCTCCTCTGGCGGCGATCACTGTCGCGGTATACTATTTGCACCAGGGTCAACTGCTGCTCCTACATCACCTCCTCTGGAGGCGATCACTGTCGCGGTATACTATTTGCACCAGGGTCAACTGCTGCTCCTACATCACCTCCTCTGGCGGCGATCACTGTCGCGGTATACTATTTGCACCAGGGTCAACTGCTGCTCCTACATCACCTCCTCTGGAGGCGATCACTGTCGCGGTATACTATTTGCACCAGGGTCAACTGCTGCTCCTACATCACCTCCTCTGGCGGCGATCACTGTCGCGGTATACTATTTGCACCAGGGTCAACTGCTGCTCCTACATCACCTCCTCTGGCGGCGATCACTGTCGCGGTATACTATTTGCACCAGGGTCAACTGCTGCTCCTACATCACCTCCTCTGGAGGCGATCACTGTCGCGGTATACTATTTGCACCAGGGTCAACTGCTGCTCCTACATCACCTCCTCTGGCGGCGATCACTGTCGCGGTATACTATTTGCACCAGGGTCAACTGCTGCTCCTACATCACCTCCTCTGGAGGCGATCACTGTCGCGGTATACTATTTGCACCAGGGTCAACTGCTGCTCCTACATCACCTCCTCTGGCGGCGATCACTGTCGCGGTATACTATTTGCACCAGGGTCAACTGCTGCTCCTACATCACCTCCTCTGGAGGCGATCACTGTCGCGGTATACTATTTGCACCAGGGTCAACTGCTGCTCCTACATCACCTCCTCTGGCGGCGATCACTGTCGCGGTATACTATTTGCACCAGGGTCAACTGCTGCTCCTACATCACCTCCTCTGGAGGCGATCACTGTCGCGGTATACTATTTGCACCAGGGTCAACTGCTGCTCCTACATCACCTCCTCTGGCGGCGATCACTGTCGCGGTATACTATTTGCACCAGGGTCAACTGCTGCTCCTACATCACCTCCTCTGGCGGCGATCACTGTCGCGGTATACTATTTGCACCAGGGTCAACTGCTGCTCCTACATCACCTCCTCTGGAGGCGATCACTGTCGCGGTATACTATTTGCACCAGGGTCAACTGCTGCTCCTACATCACCTCCTCTGGCGGCGATCACTGTCGCGGTATACTATTTGCACCAGGGTCAACTGCTGCTCCTACATCACCTCCTCTGGAGGCGATCACTGTCGCGGTATACTATTTGCACCAGGGTCAACTGCTGCTCCTACATCACCTCCTCTGGCGGCGATCACTGTCGCGGTATACTATTTGCACCAGGGTCAACTGCTGCTCCTACATCACCTCCTCTGGAGGCGATCACTGTCGCGGTATACTATTTGCACCAGGGTCAACTGCTGCTCCTACATCACCTCCTCTGGCGGCGATCACTGTCGCGGTATACTATTTGCACCAGGGTCAACTGCTGCTCCTACATCACCTCCTCTGGAGGCGATCACTGTCGCGGTATACTATTTGCACCAGGGTCAACTGCTGCTCCTACATCACCTCCTCTGGCGGCGATCACTGTCGCGGTATACTATTTGCACCAGGGTCAACTGCTGCTCCTACATCACCTCCTCTGGCGGCGATCACTGTCGCGGTATACTATTTGCACCAGGGTCAACTGCTGCTCCTACATCACCTCCTCTGGAGGCGATCACTGTCGCGGTATACTATTTGCACCAGGGTCAACTGCTGCTCCTACATCACCTCCTCTGGCGGCGATCACTGTCGCGGTATACTATTTGCACCAGGGTCAACTGCTGCTCCTACATCACCTCCTCTGGAGGCGATCACTGTCGCGGTATACTATTTGCACCAGGGTCAACTGCTGCTCCTACATCACCTCCTCTGGCGGCGATCACTGTCGCGGTATACTATTTGCACCAGGGTCAACTGCTGCTCCTACATCACCTCCTCTGGAGGCGATCACTGTCGCGGTATACTATTTGCACCAGGGTCAACTGCTGCTCCTACATCACCTCCTCTGGCGGCGATCACTGTCGCGGTATACTATTTGCACCAGGGTCAACTGCTGCTCCTACATCACCTCCTCTGGAGGCGATCACTGTCGCGGTATACTATTTGCACCAGGGTCAACTGCTGCTCCTACATCACCTCCTCTGGCGGCGATCACTGTCGCGGTATACTATTTGCACCAGGGTCAACTGCTGCTCCTACATCACCTCCTCTGGCGGCGATCACTGTCGCGGTATACTATTTGCACCAGGGTCAACTGCTGCTCCTACATCACCTCCTCTGGAGGCGATCACTGTCGCGGTATACTATTTGCACCAGGGTCAACTGCTGCTCCTACATCACCTCCTCTGGCGGCGATCACTGTCGCGGTATACTATTTGCACCAGGGTCAACTGCTGCTCCTACATCACCTCCTCTGGAGGCGATCACTGTCGCGGTATACTATTTGCACCAGGGTCAACTGCTGCTCCTACATCACCTCCTCTGGCGGCGATCACTGTCGCGGTATACTATTTGCACCAGGGTCAACTGCTGCTCCTACATCACCTCCTCTGGAGGCGATCACTGTCGCGGTATACTATTTGCACCAGGGTCAACTGCTGCTCCTACATCACCTCCTCTGGCGGCGATCACTGTCGCGGTATACTATTTGCACCAGGGTCAACTGCTGCTCCTACATCACCTCCTCTGGAGGCGATCACTGTCGCGGTATACTATTTGCACCAGGGTCAACTGCTGCTCCTACATCACCTCCTCTGGCGGCGATCACTGTCGCGGTATACTATTTGCACCAGGGTCAACTGCTGCTCCTACATCACCTCCTCTGGCGGCGATCACTGTCGCGGTATACTATTTGCACCAGGGTCAACTGCTGCTCCTACATCACCTCCTCTGGAGGCGATCACTGTCGCGGTATACTATTTGCACCAGGGTCAACTGCTGCTCCTACATCACCTCCTCTGGCGGCGATCACTGTCGCGGTATACTATTTGCACCAGGGTCAACTGCTGCTCCTACATCACCTCCTCTGGAGGCGATCACTGTCGCGGTATACTATTTGCACCAGGGTCAACTGCTGCTCCTACATCACCTCCTCTGGCGGCGATCACTGTCGCGGTATACTATTTGCACCAGGGTCAACTGCTGCTCCTACATCACCTCCTCTGGAGGCGATCACTGTCGCGGTATACTATTTGCACCAGGGTCAACTGCTGCTCCTACATCACCTCCTCTGGCGGCGATCACTGTCGCGGTATACTATTTGCACCAGGGTCAACTGCTGCTCCTACATCACCTCCTCTGGAGGCGATCACTGTCGCGGTATACTATTTGCACCAGGGTCAACTGCTGCTCCTACATCACCTCCTCTGGCGGCGATCACTGTCGCGGTATACTATTTGCACCAGGGTCAACTGCTGCTCCTACATCACCTCCTCTGGCGGCGATCACTGTCGCGGTATACTATTTGCACCAGGGTCAACTGCTGCTCCTACATCACCTCCTCTGGAGGCGATCACTGTCGCGGTATACTATTTGCACCAGGGTCAACTGCTGCTCCTACATCACCTCCTCTGGCGGCGATCACTGTCGCGGTATACTATTTGCACCAGGGTCAACTGCTGCTCCTACATCACCTCCTCTGGAGGCGATCACTGTCGCGGTATACTATTTGCACCAGGGTCAACTGCTGCTCCTACATCACCTCCTCTGGCGGCGATCACTGTCGCGGTATACTATTTGCACCAGGGTCAACTGCTGCTCCTACATCACCTCCTCTGGAGGCGATCACTGTCGCGGTATACTATTTGCACCAGGGTCAACTGCTGCTCCTACATCACCTCCTCTGGCGGCGATCACTGTCGCGGTATACTATTTGCACCAGGGTCAACTGCTGCTCCTACATCACCTCCTCTGGAGGCGATCACTGTCGCGGTATACTATTTGCACCAGGGTCAACTGCTGCTCCTACATCACCTCCTCTGGCGGCGATCACTGTCGCGGTATACTATTTGCACCAGGGTCAACTGCTGCTCCTACATCACCTCCTCTGGCGGCGATCACTGTCGCGGTATACTATTTGCACCAGGGTCAACTGCTGCTCCTACATCACCTCCTCTGGAGGCGATCACTGTCGCGGTATACTATTTGCACCAGGGTCAACTGCTGCTCCTACATCACCTCCTCTGGCGGCGATCACTGTCGCGGTATACTATTTGCACCAGGGTCAACTGCTGCTCCTACATCACCTCCTCTGGAGGCGATCACTGTCGCGGTATACTATTTGCACCAGGGTCAACTGCTGCTCCTACATCACCTCCTCTGGCGGCGATCACTGTCGCGGTATACTATTTGCACCAGGGTCAACTGCTGCTCCTACATCACCTCCTCTGGAGGCGATCACTGTCGCGGTATACTATTTGCACCAGGGTCAACTGCTGCTCCTACATCACCTCCTCTGGCGGCGATCACTGTCGCGGTATACTATTTGCACCAGGGTCAACTGCTGCTCCTACATCACCTCCTCTGGAGGCGATCACTGTCGCGGTATACTATTTGCACCAGGGTCAACTGCTGCTCCTACATCACCTCCTCTGGCGGCGATCACTGTCGCGGTATACTATTTGCACCAGGGTCAACTGCTGCTCCTACATCACCTCCTCTGGCGGCGATCACTGTCGCGGTATACTATTTGCACCAGGGTCAACTGCTGCTCCTACATCACCTCCTCTGGAGGCGATCACTGTCGCGGTATACTATTTGCACCAGGGTCAACTGCTGCTCCTACATCACCTCCTCTGGCGGCGATCACTGTCGCGGTATACTATTTGCACCAGGGTCAACTGCTGCTCCTACATCACCTCCTCTGGAGGCGATCACTGTCGCGGTATACTATTTGCACCAGGGTCAACTGCTGCTCCTACATCACCTCCTCTGGCGGCGATCACTGTCGCGGTATACTATTTGCACCAGGGTCAACTGCTGCTCCTACATCACCTCCTCTGGAGGCGATCACTGTCGCGGTATACTATTTGCACCAGGGTCAACTGCTGCTCCTACATCACCTCCTCTGGCGGCGATCACTGTCGCGGTATACTATTTGCACCAGGGTCAACTGCTGCTCCTACATCACCTCCTCTGGAGGCGATCACTGTCGCGGTATACTATTTGCACCAGGGTCAACTGCTGCTCCTACATCACCTCCTCTGGCGGCGATCACTGTCGCGGTATACTATTTGCACCAGGGTCAACTGCTGCTCCTACATCACCTCCTCTGGCGGCGATCACTGTCGCGGTATACTATTTGCACCAGGGTCAACTGCTGCTCCTACATCACCTCCTCTGGAGGCGATCACTGTCGCGGTATACTATTTGCACCAGGGTCAACTGCTGCTCCTACATCACCTCCTCTGGCGGCGATCACTGTCGCGGTATACTATTTGCACCAGGGTCAACTGCTGCTCCTACATCACCTCCTCTGGAGGCGATCACTGTCGCGGTATACTATTTGCACCAGGGTCAACTGCTGCTCCTACATCACCTCCTCTGGCGGCGATCACTGTCGCGGTATACTATTTGCACCAGGGTCAACTGCTGCTCCTACATCACCTCCTCTGGAGGCGATCACTGTCGCGGTATACTATTTGCACCAGGGTCAACTGCTGCTCCTACATCACCTCCTCTGGCGGCGATCACTGTCGCGGTATACTATTTGCACCAGGGTCAACTGCTGCTCCTACATCACCTCCTCTGGAGGCGATCACTGTCGCGGTATACTATTTGCACCAGGGTCAACTGCTGCTCCTACATCACCTCCTCTGGCGGCGATCACTGTCGCGGTATACTATTTGCACCAGGGTCAACTGCTGCTCCTACATCACCTCCTCTGGCGGCGATCACTGTCGCGGTATACTATTTGCACCAGGGTCAACTGCTGCTCCTACATCACCTCCTCTGGAGGCGATCACTGTCGCGGTATACTATTTGCACCAGGGTCAACTGCTGCTCCTACATCACCTCCTCTGGCGGCGATCACTGTCGCGGTATACTATTTGCACCAGGGTCAACTGCTGCTCCTACATCACCTCCTCTGGAGGCGATCACTGTCGCGGTATACTATTTGCACCAGGGTCAACTGCTGCTCCTACATCACCTCCTCTGGCGGCGATCACTGTCGCGGTATACTATTTGCACCAGGGTCAACTGCTGCTCCTACATCACCTCCTCTGGAGGCGATCACTGTCGCGGTATACTATTTGCACCAGGGTCAACTGCTGCTCCTACATCACCTCCTCTGGCGGCGATCACTGTCGCGGTATACTATTTGCACCAGGGTCAACTGCTGCTCCTACATCACCTCCTCTGGAGGCGATCACTGTCGCGGTATACTATTTGCACCAGGGTCAACTGCTGCTCCTACATCACCTCCTCTGGCGGCGATCACTGTCGCGGTATACTATTTGCACCAGGGTCAACTGCTGCTCCTACATCACCTCCTCTGGCGGCGATCACTGTCGCGGTATACTATTTGCACCAGGGTCAACTGCTGCTCCTACATCACCTCCTCTGGAGGCGATCACTGTCGCGGTATACTATTTGCACCAGGGTCAACTGCTGCTCCTACATCACCTCCTCTGGCGGCGATCACTGTCGCGGTATACTATTTGCACCAGGGTCAACTGCTGCTCCTACATCACCTCCTCTGNTCACTAAGACGGGCGAACAGAGCTACAACCACGGAGGTATGGGACTCACTAAGGCGGGCGAACAGAGCTACAACCATGGAGGTATGTGAATCACTAAGACGGGAGAACAGAGCTACAACCATGGAGGTATGGGACTCACAAAGGTGGACGAGCAGAGCTACAACCATGGAGGTATTTGAATCACTAAGACGGGAGAACAGAGCTACAACCATGGAGGTATGTGAATCACTAAGACGGGCGAACAGAGCTACAACAACGGAGGTATGTGACTCACTAAGACGGGCGAGCAGAGCTACAACCACGGAGGTATGTGACTCACTCACTGACAAGGAAACGATGGTAGTGGGAAAATAATACGCATGCGGATACTGCACAACAACGTGAATTGCCCGTCATAAGGATATGTCGGATTAAACGGAATGTCGAATAACTGAAGGTTGGATTATCGAGACTCTACTGTATTAATAACAACATGTGGACTTACAGTGAAAATATGTGTGCCTATTACCGCCTATTCCTTTCGGGAGAAGGGGCAGACAACAACGACAACATGCAACAACGTGACGGTATCAACAGTTATGCAAGCAGCGTACAATCTCGCTAAGAGCTCATCATTAGCTGTAGAAAGATCTGCGTACACTAGGCTGTCTTTGCTTCATTGTGGGTAACAATAATGTCCATAATCGGCACCTGTGGACACGTGGACTAAATGACAGGATCATCGAGTCTGGTTTGTTGGTGACGAAGAGGACGGGGTTTGAAACTCGGCAGGGTGGAATAAAGGTGGTTTGCTGGAAGAAGTTGTCCTCTACATCAATATCAGCCTCACTAAATGGTTAAGAAAAACTTTTGTGTTTGAACATTTATTTTACATATTCATTTAAAATTTAAAAATAACACATGGACATGGGAATCGAACCCTGGACCTCTCTCTTAATATGCTAATGTTCTAGCCACTGAGATAGTCCGTGTCCAGGTGTCATTTTTCAATTAAAAAAATATGATAGATGCGGCTATAATCGTAACTTAAAAAAATATTTAGTAGTTTGGATATTTAATCGATTTATTTTACTATCAGAAGTTTTAGTTTGTTTATTAAATTCTAGTGTCCGTAGGCCTAATATTATGGCACTCCTAGTGAATTGAAGTTTTATTATCCCAAGAGCTGTAAATTAAAGTACAAAGAGAACATTCTGAGATGTTGGTAAGCTAGCCGGGAGATAAGTGACGTCCCGGCGTAGAGCTAGGCGCCACTCTTCTGTTGGCAGGGGTTCGGATTCCGCCTTCATTTGCGGCCATGGCCAGGGCGATTGTGTGACTCACACCCAACTGCTGGCTGTTTTCCATGCACACACACTCTCTCACATCACTAGCTACGTCATCGTTCGCTTGGCATTGGCATTACCTTACCACTTAGAAAATAATCAAGTTGTGGCTTCTTTCTTTGATGGAGCGTCGACGACTGACTCGCGGACTGACCTTGCTGCGAAACGTGAGAATCGGATCTCGCAGAGGAGGAAGATGAAGGCATGTTAATAGGTGGTCAAAGCAGACATATACGAGAGCTAGTTAAACCAATGATGATGATGATTATTATTATTAAAGGTAATATGTTGTACACCTTAGCTCAGTCGGTTCGATTTCCAGCGTGATTGAAAAGAATATTAGATGATCTTGGTTCATGGTTGTATGAAGCCGGTTTTTCATCAATTTAATTTTTGAAAATGATCTTTCCCCACTACAGTTTGACACCATAAGTGCTAAATATATTCTTAAAGTATTTCAACGTTGGTAAATGTTGTTCTAAATTTTTGTTCATTGAGGATTTCATAGAGAGGAACCTTTACTTTAAAACTACCCCCTCTGTGATAACTGGGTTTCTGGTGTTTTGCCATCTAGAGCTCATTTGCTGGCGTGTACGTTCTTGAGCATGCTCTTCTGTTTGACTAATATTTCCTTAGCCTTTTACTCATAATCTTCAAATAAATTTCTCTTTGACTCTACAAATGATTTAAGGTGGGAGTGTAGGGGACGCGAGAAAAGTAAACGGTTTTTAAAATTTGTAAAGCGAAATATTTATTTTTTGCCCAAAATAAATCAAATATTGTTCCAATAGAAACAAATAGTTTAATTTTCTTCACATGGTGATACCAACAGTTCTTGAATATTTGTCAAGAGTATATTAGCATTTAATGAGAAACTTTTTTAAATGAAGAGGAAAAGCTGTCATTAAATTCCACGACAGCCTTGACAGATATTCAACAAGTGTTGAGATCAACATGTGTAGAAAATTAAACTCTATGTTTATGCTGGTAAGATATTTTTATTAATTTAGATCAAAAAGTTTTGCCATAGAAATGCAAAAAACACTCCCCTTTTCTCGCGTGTCCTACGCTCTCACCTTAAGAGATTTAAGTGCTGCTATTTCAGAATGAAGAACCAATTTCTAGCCTTGTGGGAGCTTCAGGGCGATTGCCTGCCCCTCCCCTCCCCCTAACCCCGACATCCCCCTTAAATTATGTACTACTTTTAAAAATATACAGAATATTTTTAATTGCTCATGGCATGACAATGGAAACATATTCAAAGCATAACCTAATACCTACTCTAATTATAGAGTCGTTCATTGGCCAAGCATTATTTGTATAAAGACCAATTAACAAAAGATAATTGGCAGCAAAAAATAAAGAAGGTAAGAGGCTAACTAATAGCCTCGCGTGTATGAGCAAGCCTCCACGCTAGTTATTTAAAAATAGAACTGACACCTCTTCATTTCTTTCCCGTGCCAGTGTGGAGAGCGTACGTAACATTCGAGAGATCTGGATTAACTCGTGATGCAAGGTCGACTACGGACGTTTACTTAGTGCGTGGGACTCAACATACACACTAGCTTACAAATACAAGCTCTACTAGCCGAATTGAAGTAGGATTGAAATATAGTAATGGAAATAGAGTTACTACACATACACACCAAGTTACAAATACAAGCTCTACTAGCCGAATTGAAGTAGGATTGAAATATATTAATGGAAATAGAGTTACTACTACACATACACACCAAGTTACAAATACAAGCTCTACTAGCCGAATTGAAGTAGGATTGAAATATAGTAATGGAAATAGAGTTACTACACATACACACCAAGTTATAAATACAAGCTCTACTAGCCGAATTGAAGTAGGATTGAAATATAGTAATGGAAATAGAGTTACTACACATACACACCAAGTTATAAATACAAGCTCTACTAGCCGAATTGAAGTAGGATTGAAATATAGTAATGGAAATAGAGTTACTACACATACACACCAAGTTATAAATACAAGCTCTACTACCCGAATTGATGTAGGATTGAAATATAGTAATGGAAATAAGAGTTACTACACATACACACCAAGCTACAAATACAAGCTCTACTAGCCGAATTGAAGTAGGATTGAAATATATTAATCTGCATATACACCAGCTTAAAAATACGAGCTCATCTAACTGAATTGAAGCAAGATTGAAATATATTACTGGGATAAGATGCACTCTTTAAGGCACATGTACTTAAAATGGAACGGTTACCTAAACACGAAGCCGGTTTCCCTAACCATTCAACCCTTCTTGGCGCGTGGACCTAGTGACAGAACTGGTTAATATCGTTAATTCTACCCTATTTTATTTTGACGCTTACCCTATTTGAATTTTAGACACAAACCGCAATTAATTACACAATGTGGCGTCACGTAATCCTCCAAGCTCTTCACAAAGGCAAGAACTTTGTTAACGACCAAATTAAGAGTGAAAGATATGAAACAGGAACGTGATGAACAAGTTCATTACATTTAATTAGTCACAGCAATCAAGAAACTTCTCTGGTCTTGCCTCAATTAAAAGAAGCATCCTTCCACACAAGTTTATACCAAAGTGGTGTAGAAGTAAAATTTAAAAGTACCGGTAGTTTACCTTGCTTGGTTCCACCACGGTGAGGCTTATAAAATATGACCATAGTGTAATCAGTCAGAGTGAAGCCTCGTTTATTATGTAAAAAGTTGGACCCAACATGTTGGGAGACAAGACAAGTAAGCTGCGTTTACTGTCGCCAACTTGTTGGACCAAAATCCTGGGTCTTCCGCTTTTTTTTAATCAGTCTACACATTTCTAGCCATGGATAGCGACGTATTTGTGTTGACAGGAAGTGTACTCTTGCAGAAAAAACCAAAACTTAAGACACGGTAGGGGCTTCGAAGGTTTTTTGGCTAATTGTCGAATTGAAGGTGTGTACATGGGAATAATGAATGATTTACATTTGCAAAGTGGAGTTGATAGTTTTGTACACATGTAGGCCTAACATCACAAAGAACAGAATACTTTTGATATAAATCAATTAGTTTAACTGTATTAGCCTTGTTACATTCCATGATCACAAAATTATACAAGCCCCGATTTTAAGAGTTAAATTAATCTGAAAATAAAACACGTGCTTCGCCAAAGTTAGAGAATGATTAAACTCTAAACTCTATAGCGCATGCGCAGAACCTCCCAACTCGGCCAGCATGTTGGGTTGGTTGTTTATTATCTCCAACAAATGCATCCAACAAAACCCAACACAGCTTGTTGGCTCTGACCGGCTCTCCCAACATCAACATGATGGCCAACATCCCCAACAAGTTGGGAGTGCATTTATATTGTAACACAACTTGTTGGAATCACGTTGGCCAACATGTTGTGCTACAATATAAAGGAGGCTTAAGACTGATACCCTTCGGGGTGAACTTAATGTACAGTACATGCATCGAAACAAAGCGTGCATTATGCGTTGTACAATTATACTTATACTTAGCACCGCGTCTTACTACTCGTTCGGGTTATACAATTAAGTACTAATTACACAAATGGATTAGTAATTGGGAAGTTTGAATATAAAGGAAGTGAACCCGCATTTGCGTGGAGGGAGAATGGAGAACCATTTAGAGAAAACCACCGAGATAGCTAATCTAGAGTGAGACAGGGAAGGATGGGCCAGCAATATGGCGGTTCCCATGGTTTTTTAATTCATGATTACCATAGCGACGGCCAATGTTACCGTGATTACCACGGAAACGCCCCACCTCCTCCACCTCCTCCACCTCCTCCATCCTAGTGTACCAGCATGTGTACCTAAATATTCCTTTTTTACGTGCCTGGAAATATAATGAATAAACATTCATATCTTGGGCTCACAAGCGAGGGTGGGTGGAAGGAAGAAGAGAGATGGGTGAGAGGGTAGTTTACCGTTATGGGTTGTGATGTTGGCAAACCGGCTGTCACATGTGGAGAGGAGAAGAAGGAAAAATTCATCACCGTTCGTAGGGAAACTACCGTTATGGCTTCTGAGGGTGGAGGAGGGAGCCAAAGATGAGAAGTGAAAAGAAGAAGAAGTGCTTCATCATTCGCAGGGAAATTACAATTATAAGTTCCAGGTGTGGTAGGAGGAGAGATAGGAGTGTAAAGAGGAAATATAGGAGTGAGAGGAGGGGGTGGGAAGAGATGAGGAGGTAGAGGGGTTGGGTGAAATGGGGTTGTCAGGAGGGAGGGGGTGTTGAGGGGTGTGTGGATGGTGGCCACCTTCCTCAAGAAAGTGAGTCAATCTCCCTTTATTATCTCTACTATGACTGTAAAAGATCATATGGCATATATAGTATCGATTTATAAAATAGCAGTATATAAACCTCTACCCATAACCATAATGCATCATGTGTAACACCCTCTGCTTGGTTGTAGTTAATTCTCTCGTCAACCCAGTTAAGTTGTGTAATGTAAAAAGTGAATTCATGCTGCACTAGATTGTCAGTAAACCCAAATTGGATTTTGGTGGGGTGTAAGCTAAATGCGAGACTGGCTTACCTCCAACATGGTGGATAGACTGACCTCCTAATATGGTCCCTATTATTCCAGCCATTACGATAGCAGAGTGTGAGTTGGACGTGAGACTGGCTTACCTCCAACATGGTGGATAGACAGACCTCCTAATATGGTCCCTATTCTTCCAACCATTACGATAGCAGAGTGTGAGTTGGACGTGAGACCGGCTTACCTCTAACATGACAGAGAGACATACCTCCTGATATTATGAATACTCTTCCAACCACTATAACGGTGGGGTGTGAGTTGGACGTGGTACCGGATTACCTCCAAAATGGTGGACAGATGAACCTAACAAAGCAGTTCAAGCCAGAGTGATGATGGAATATGTACGGAGATGAAGCCATGGGATTAAAAGGGGACTGAGGCAAATTTGAGGTGTATTTACAATTTATTATTCCAGGGCTGTACAACACAGGACTTACCATCTAACCAATGGTGGCTCGTCCATAAGAGCTGCAGCACCCCCACAATTCTACATACATGTGACACCCACACATTTCCTGTACCTCTTCACAAATCTAACTTCTATTCTCTCTCTTTTACTGTTGCTGGAGCAAGTCCCTGTAATGCTCTTGATCCAAATATTAAACCTGCTTTCACAATAAAATAGTTTCAACATAAGCTTGCTCAAGGTCTACGAGCAGATTCTCAATCGTCGATGTGAGGAGATATGTAGGTTACAGTAAGAATGTGCGCGTATAGTAATATTATTATTGTTATTATCACTTTCATATAGTTATATAAATGTTTTTAATCTATATAACTACTAAATATTATTAGCATTGTTTTCTTTTTATAATTATTTGCTATCTCTATCATGTTTAGATGTGCTACAAGTTGTGTAATTACATATGAATGTGTTAAATGATTGTGTTTCTTTTTGTTTTTTCTCTCTCTTTTATTTGGTTCTAATTCCCTAATTTATTTTATTTTAATCTGTATCATCAATTTACAATTATGTAGGGCCTATGTGAGCAATATTTTTTTTATGATTATTAATATATTTGTGCAGGTATTATAAATTAATTTTTAGCACATAAGTATGAAATGTACATTATTATCAAGGGGTTAAGTGTAAGAAAAGGTGTTGGCCTTAACTTCGCCCAAATAAAGACAATATTATTATTTGTATTATTATTATTATTATTATTATTTTAGTTTAGTACAGTAAACTATAACAGCCCTGAGGATTATATTCAAGATATTTCAGTTTTTGTCATTTTTAGGCCTTGTGTGCACAGGCAACAAATTTTCTAAACACTTTTTTGTCTTTACCTTTCTGGCTAGCAACTGCACAGCAACAGATGAACGACAAACCAATTGCGTCGTTGGTGTGTGTGTGTGTGTTTACAGGGTATATATTTGTTGCCAGGAAAGACTTAAGTTCCAGAAACTTATATTACGTCCATTATCATGATGGACGTAGTAGAATTAGGTGCTATTTTTGCTCTTGCAGCCTGCAATAGAAAACAACGACAATGCGAACGTCAATTTTGGGTACATCCCATTTACAGTGAAAGACTTTCACTTGGAAAGTTTTATAAAAGTTTTGAGTGCTATAGGAATTATTCCGATAAGTTTTTTTCCCCACTATAGAATGAGTGTTTCCAGTTTTGATGAACTTTTGACTCTAGTTGGACAATCAATTTCTCGGTGGGACACTAATTGGAGAAGGGGAACGATCGAACGATAGATAGGCACTATATGCGGTATTTGTTCCAAAACTAGACTGAAGTCTTGGGCTGGTCCAAGCACAATCTGGTGAGTAATGACAGAATTGTCACCGGCCTACACGGCTCCAATTGTTAGCACAGGGCCACAGACAAGTAAGAAATAGACTCTCAACCTTACGGGGGTTTCGCTGCACTCCTTTTTCCAGCTTGAGTCCTTCAACACTAGGCTTCGCTAGTGTCACTGCTGGGCAGTGATCTCTATACTATACTGGATGGACATAAACACACCCCTTGCAACGGACCAAATCGTGACGCTGAGTTTGTCGTCTGCTTTCTAGCGAGGGGACAAATTTAACGTTTTATTTAAATGTTCTCGTGTAAAAACGTGTGTCCCGTGAATAAAAGTTTTTTTTAATAGTGAAGTGTTATACCCCACTTGACTGAAGACACATTAACATTAAAGGATAAACAATTCAGTTTTTAAAGGTAATATTGAACAAATAAGAATACAGTCTTTGAAATATTAAAATATGTAGCTGAAGCCCATGAAATTTACATTCTGCCAAGACTACAATATATTTAAATTTGGTTATTAGCTTATATAATGGTTTCAGAAACAATATTATATTTAATGTTCGATAACTATAATGAAATAAGGTAGTTTAAAACTTAATTACATGTGTTTGAATAACAAACTTTGTATAGTAGTTTCACATTCAAACTATCATTTAGGTTATAAGGCTTGTAGGAAGTATAACTATATTACAATATATTTTAAAGTTGGATTTCAGCTTGTATATTGCTTTCAGAAACCATAATTATTAAAATTTAATGTTTGATAACTATAATTAAATAAGGTCACTAAGAACCTGGTTACTTTTGTTCGAATGACAAATTTGTGTAGAAGTCTTAAGTTCAAACAATCATTTAGCTATAGGCTTGTAAGAAGTATTATTATTTGAGCCCAAATCGACTTATTTAAAGAAACAAGTCATGAGTGTTGAGCTTATTTATCCTCTTCAAACCTTTTACTAACCCATTTATTTCGTTTAACTAATCATACATTGATATATCTCATATAATCATACAAATTAGCGAATTATGTCGAAATGCCACATTGCCTTGTATGTGTGTAAGATAGAAATAGATAGCCAACAGTTTTCTTCTCCCTTACACAATGATGTGCAGATGACAGCTTGAAAATTTTAGCCACAAATGTCCATCAAGTTATATTATAGAGATCAATGCTGCTGGGTGATGAGCAGCAATCCTAGTGTTGAAGGACTCAAGCTGCCAAAAGGAGCACAACCATTTTATCCTGGAGGTTGAGTGTCTGGGTATATTATTTGTCTGTGCACTAGGTGCATCCTATTCGTTAGACAAAGAAGTCATCACGATGTTGTGGTGCTCCAAAACTTTTTCAACTGCTGAAACACAGTTTTGTCGTGTGTACACACTTACGTTCAAATTTATTGAACACATTGTAACGACGAAAAAGTGTTTAGGCAATTTGTCGATTTAGAGACAGTAATTATGCTGTTGTGAATGGAAGGTTTTCATGAGGCTAGGTGACAGACGCTGAAACTCTCTGTGAACTTCTTGGTAAATGGAGGAATGTAGTAAGAAGGGGAATAGAGGAAGTGTCCGAGCAATACCGTAGGATTGGAGCCGCAAGCGTTGCAAATCCCTTCGACGACAGTCTAACTTTGAACTAAATTGTGTGACTGATATTTTTGTTTTAATTTAATACTGTATTATTTCGTGTTTAACTGTTTATCTAGTTAATGAAAAAATAAATACTGGAACTTGAATATTGTTAATTTATTAACAATTTAATATTTCTCGATTAAGTTCCATTGGAAAAATTAAAATTAATTTTTACTAATACATCCTTGGGCAATTAATAGTAATTCTGATTTTCAAACAATTTATCCGAATATAAACTCAGAGCACTTGCTTCCTATTCTAAAGTAAATGTGTATTTTAAAATATTATGAGCCTCTAAATTCCAATTAGCAAATTTATTTTGTGTGCATTTAATTTATAATCTAATATTTACTCTAAGAAAATAAAAGCTGACTTTACTTTTTAATTAGTCTAATTCTGTATTTATTTACTGCATATGGATATGTTTGTGATATTTTGATTTATCTGTTGACTCTTTACATAATTTTATAGATAAAAACAAGTTTATTTGGTTTATTTTTTTACTACTAACTATAGTGTGTCGTAATTATTAATGTATTTCCTTTAAAGTAAGCTTACGACAAGCCGCACATAAAAAACAAAATCAGTATCGTTACCAGTTATATAGAAAATAAAGAAAACAGATGGAGATTTTTTTTAACTCTGGCCATGTCACTCGCTTGTAAATATTAATTTTCATTTCATAATTCGTCGAATGACCGCTTTGCTAACAAGCCTTAAAAATTAATTAGTTTTAGAAAATGTTTAAAGAAATTTGTTATAGTAGGGCCATATGACCCCTCTTGCTTTCCAATAAATCTCCTACCACTCCACCTACACCTCCCTCTAACTTCTTGTATCACTGTATCACCCTGGCAGCACCACCAGTTTTCAAACATAAGAGCCGCCACTGTAACTAGCTCAGATTGAAAAAAAAAGGTGATTGAAAAAATTAATTTCTGACCCTAGCACCATGAATTTTTTTTTAGCACCGTGTCTTACTAACCGTTCGGATTATGCGCCTATGTACTAATTACACTATTGGGTTAGGGATTAGAAAGGATTAAGTGAGAGGAAATGCACCTGCATTTGCGTGGAAGGAGAATGGAAAACCATCCTCAGTGCGCCCAACCAGAATCGAACCCCAATATATCCGTCTTTGGCAGTTTAATCTACCACGAAAGTAGCGCGTTAGACCACGTGGCCACCGAATAGGACGATTTTACTACAAGTTTCTAGATACTATTGGGAATCAAACCACCGTCCCATATAGTTGTAGTCTGTCTTTTCTCACTTAGCTACGGGTAAAAGGAACACACAAAAAATTATAAAAGCTAAGCACGCGGATAGTGTAACAGACTTTTACCCAGGATAGCAGGTTTGAATCCCTGAAGGAGATTTCCTCCTTAACAAATCTTATATCCATCCTTTCGTCAGTAGTTTTCTTAATATTACTTTTACCAGGGGCGTACGCAGAATTTAATATCGGGAGAAGGGGGCGGGCGCGTGCGGGTGTGATAGACCTTCAAACCAATAAATCCAACCCTTTTTATTTTAATGTGAAAAATGAAAAGCTGTATTTACACACACACACACACACACACACACACACACACACC
>CABFWO010004372.1:0-23443 GCA_902155825.1 Timema genevievae | reverse complement strand
GCCCACCACGCGCTCTCTTCGCCCCCCGCCAGCGAGGAACCGCCCACACCCACCCCAACACGGAGCCACACCACCCACTATTGAGGGGGGGGGGGGGGGGGGGGACGTCCCTCCCAATATTTAAACATTATGGGAAAGTCCTCTTCATAATAAAATAAACGTTACTAATTTGTTTAAATATTTTACTCGCAAGACTTCGACTACTTCACACCTGCTTTGGTGGCCACGTGGTCTAATGCACCACACTAGTAGTAAAATAGGCTGCCGATGACGAGGAGATCAAGGTTCAAATCTCGGTAGTTAAAAAAATAGTTTTCCACTCTCCCTTTGCGCAAATGCGGGTACATTTCATATAAATATAACTTCCTAATCCCTAAAATCATTAGCATAATTAGTACATAGCCTATATCCCAAACGGTCAGTAAGACACGATGGTAAAAAAAACTTCACACATGGGACCCACTTCAATGGCTTCCATGAACTCCAAGGCGTCCCTCTCATATTAGACTGGCCTGCTGATGACGGGGAGACTGAGGTTCGAATCACTGTTGGGTCTATTGAGAGTGATTCTTCCTAAATGGTTTTCCACAATCCATCCACGTAAATTTGGGTAGATTACCTCTAAAATGCTTCCTTCCTCATTTCTACCCCATTTTAGTAATTATCAATACATGCGTATAGCCAGAACAGGTAGTAAGATCCGGTGATAAAAAAAAATACTTCACACACATGTATTGCATGACCTCACTATACAGATTGACCTTTGATTAATGTATTCTAACATTAGCACTGCAAGTGTAAGCTCATGTTGTAAGGTGGGTGGTATATTTCAGTTATCTATGTCACCTTAAAGCATAATTGAGAACAGTATGTCTCAAATTAATCTTAAATAATGTGTTAGCTATTATTTAAAACAAAATGAATAGCCCTTTCTAAATAGGCCTGTGCATATACTTTTTTTTAATATTGAGCCAATTATTTATCTATAAAATGATTGGACATATTTGAATCTGAGATGCAATGAAAATATTTAATTAATAAAATATTAATGTATACAGTTGAAACTGAGGGTTTTAAATAGGAAGCTTAATATTTATTGGGTAATATTAGATTAGGTTATATTTACTTTACATATTAGTGAGGCGCAGATTAATTATAATTTGTGTGTGTTTGTGTCCTTAAGGTGGGGTGCTAGTGAGCACCAGTTTAGTGCATTAATTTTGCAGTTTTTATAGCATAAATATTTTTTGGCAAAAGTAGATGGAATATTTCTTCTATAAAAACATAGAGTTTAGCTTTCTGCACATGCTAATCTCAAGAGTTCTTGAATATCTCTCAAGAGCATAGCGGCATTTGGTGACAAACTTTTTAAATGCAGAGAAAAAGTTGTCACTAAATTCCAGGACACCCTTGACAGATATTACAGAACTGTTGAGATTAGCATGTGCGGAAAACTAAACTCGAATGTTTCTATAGAATAAATATTTGATTTATTTTGGCCAAATAAATGTTTATGCTATAAAACCTCGAAAATACTGCCCCAAACTCACGCTCACTAACACCCCATCTTAAGGCTGGGTGCTAGTGAGCGCGAATTTAGTGCGCTGATTTTTCAGTTTTTATAGCATAAACATTTTTTGAACAAAATAAATCAAATTTTTCTTCTAAAGAAACATATAGTTTAGTTTTCTGCACGTGGTAATCTCAACAGTTTTTTAATATCTGGCATGAGTATGGTGGCATTTGGTGACAAACTTTTTAAATTAGGAGAATAAGTTGTCATTAAATTCTAGGACTCTCTTGACAGATATTCAAGGACTGTTGAGATTAGCACGTGCAGAAAACTAAGCTATATGTTTCTATAGAAGAAATATTTGATTTATTTTGGCCAAAAATGTTTATGCTGTAAAAACTTCAAAAATACTTCCCTAAACTCACGCTCACTAGCACCCCATCTTAAGGAGGAAAATCAGCAACGTTCATTCCAGGGGCAGGTTAGACTACGAGACTAAAGCTTGATTCACTCATTTGCCGACTTTTTTAAAGCACCACGTCCTACTACCCGTTCGGGTTATACGCTTATGTACTAATTACGCCAATGGTTTTAGGGATAAGGAAGGTTATATTTATAGGAAGTGTACCCGCATTTTCGTGGAGGGAGAATGGAAAACCATTTAAAGAGTTCCACCCTGAGTACATCCGACCAGGATTCGAACCTCGATCTCCCCTTCATTGGCAGTTTAGTCTACTGTGAGAGTATCGCGTTAGACCATACGGTCACCGAAGCGGGTTTCGCCGAAATTGAGAGTAGAATCTGCTTAAGTGAACAGAAACGTAGGCCTATGTTGACCAGGGCCGCCCTTAGCAGACGTGGGGCACGGGGCGAACTATGTGTGGCCTCCAGTTATCTGCCTCACTCCTACCCTCCCCCCAAAATAAAATAATTAATAATAGTACCTGTACTAACTTACAAATGGCAAAAGGAACTGCCGTAATTTGATTATTTCTTTGGTTATGATTTTATTATTGTCAAGAATAATAAACAATGACCGAATCAAAAATGTAATATTTCTTCTTTATTTTCAATTGTGTTTACAATCGTAGTCAAGGACACTAAAACAAATATAATTCGTTAATAACAAATATTTATATTTACTATACCCTAATTTTCTTACGAGTGGACATTTCGGTTAGTTAAAAAATGTTACTAGACCAACTGTCACGTATTCATATGTGAGGTCATATGATCTGCAGCGGTCACTTTTGATAGACACTAATAATATAGTAAAAGGTATTAATGTTGACCGCAAAATAATTTTTTTTATTTTCTAAAAGTTGCTACATTCGTAAAATCAAGGTATATACAAAACATCTCAAACATGAAGAGAATATATTTTCCTTCTGTGTTGATTTCCGTTCCGATTAGTAGGAGACTCTCCTTGTATTTTCATGGCCGATACATCTAAAGTTGGGGCTGCCAGATTTTTATTAGGGAAAACCGGGGCCAAAAAATATTTAATTATCACAACTTTATTTCAATTTTCACGACACATTAAATAAATGCCTTTTACATATTATAAAAAAAGCATCATTAATATTAAAAATAAATGGTACGGAGCTCCGCATGGAGTTTCTCGCTTTATTGTTTAAAAATGGAGATATTTACACAAAACTCGTAATAATGTGAAACGAAATAATATACACTAGCAAACCCAAGGATAAATTGCACTATATTTATGTAAAACATACGGCATTGCAAAAACCACTTTTTAGGGTTCGGGGGGTCATCATGATACGTTGACATCCATCAACAATTCAGGTTAGATTCTTTTACGGTCGCAATACTTTACCTTTAGTGTTTGAAAAGTAAAAAAATACATATATTTGCGCATAGCTTGAAAGTTATTGGTTTTATAAAAATATGTTTCTTATAAAATATTTGTATTATAAATAGATCTACATATTTTCAGTGTTAAGTAATTCCATCTCTCAAATAGTTTCGGAGATATGATAAAAATAAGATAATTTACGCATCTGGCCGGAGCCCTTAAAGTCATTTTGGCGAAATATTGAGGGTAGCCATTTTGTTTGGAATATTTATAAATGTTAAGAGACGCAATTTAATCAAAATCTTTAGAGCCGATTTTGAGAAAATCAACTTTTTTCTCTTTACCCTTCAGTAAATTACCCTTAATTTTAGGGTTAGATATCCAATTCGAAAAAACCCTCGGGGCAACTCTATATGAAAACACTAGATACCAAGTTTTAACCCGATCGGTAAAATAGTTTAGGCTCTGGTCGGAGGTATAGACAGACAGACGAAAATTCAAAAACCACTTTTTCGGATTCGGGGGGGGGGGTCATGAAACGTGGAGATTCATCAAAATCTTGAGTTCGATTTTTTTGACAATCACAATACTTTCTCTACCTGTAAGATAGCAAGAAAGTAAAAGACAAGCAAAAGCTAAAAGTTGACTCAAACTGTATTTACTCCTTCATTTGCACTGTCTTTTTGGCATATTTAGACTTTTAACACTGTAAATTAAATGTAACATATAAGTACATTTCAGAGCCACAAAACAAATATATCCCTGCATTTACATTAACACTATCACAATAACGCCATTACGTACAAATTAAAAGAGAATATAATCACTAAACTTATAGAATAGACGGGACTTTCCCGAATTGTGTAATGCACATGCATACCAACCTGACAAAAATAATGTTAATAGGCCCCCTACATCACCGATTGCGAGGTAAAAGAGAACAAACCAAAAAAAAGGTTAAAAACCGGGACAAACATGTTTCCCAAAGTGGTCTTTCGGGACACCAGGACTATCATTTAAAAAAGGGACAGTCCCGGAAAACCGGAACGTCTAGCAGCCCTACTAAAGTCCAAGCATAGTTTAGGCCCGAGTCCTTGCATTATGGGGGGGATGGTAAAGATTGCGATAAAAGGGCAGTATTTTTGCAGTTTTTATAGCAAACAATTTTTTTTAATAAATCAGTAAATACACAGAGTTTAATTTTCTTCATATGGTGACCTCAATTGTTCTTTTTTTTTTTAGCACCACGTCTTACTTCCCGTTCGGGTTACACGCTTGTATACTAATTACGACAATGGGCTAGGAATGGGGAAGATTGAATTTAGAGGAAGTAAACCCGCATTTGTGTGGAGGGAGAGTGGAAAACCATCTAGGGAAAATCACCCCAATTCACCCGAGCGAGATTCGAACCTCAATCTCCCCATATTCGGCAGTCCAGCTCAACACGAAACTAGCGCGTTAGCTAACTACGCCACTGATGAGGGTATCAACAATTCTTGAATATCTGTCGTGAGTATTTCGATATTAGATGAGACACTTTTTAAATGTAGAGAAAAAATGTGTCATTAAATTTCAGAACACCCTTGAGAGATATACAATAAATGTTGATAATACCATGTGAAGAAAATTAAACTATGTGTTTCTACCGAAGAATTATTCAATTTATTTTGAAATAAAAAAACTTTGATATAAAAATGGTAAAAATACTGCCCTTAACTTGTGTTTCCTACGCTCCCACCCTAAGTGTAGGAAGTAAAATAAAATCAACTTTATGAAGTGTGCGCTAGTCATTGGGTATCGATTGTGAACGTTCAGTGGCGTCACTAGGATTGGTGTCACCCAGTGCGGTAACTCATAGTGTCATCCCTATGGCCCTCCTCCATTACCAGACCATACAGAAGTCTTAGTAATTTTTTTTTGTACTAATGGTACTCGTAAATCGTAATTCCCGAATATAAGAAGTAATGGCGATAGTAGTGACACAAACAACTGGCAAAATTAAAATTACACCTTTAAATAACAGTATCATTCAGCTTAAATGTATTTTTCTTGTTTAATGTGGTTTAAGTACAAATTTGTTAAGAAAACAATAGAATTCGAAGTAAAAACATTTCAGAACTTTATCAAAATTATGTCCATTTTAACTCATTAAACTTTATTGTTACATGAGATACATTAATGGATTAGGTTAACATAACAAATAATGGCCCAAATAATGTAGAAGTTGTAAACAAATGCATATTAAAATATACTTATAAATTAAATAGTACAAATAACAAATACACAAGCATTTCAGTACTTAGTGAACATCTCGACTAAATCAGAACTTTCCTTTCCTGACCTTCAAAGCTGCAAACTTGAGACTCACTTCATCGAAATAATTGCCTTTCATCAATTCACTTTCAAGTGATAATATCATAAGATCAGAATGTCTCAACTGTCCAATGGTAGATCGCAAATAGTTCTTTTATAAGTTTAAAATTTGAAAATCTCCTTTCACTTGAAGCGACAGACACACAGATCGTCAGAATTAATGTTTAGGATTAGTAAAAGGTTTTTATAGACATTCGTTTTGGTGTCACCACTAGTGATGGCCACAATCGAGTAAAAATAATCGAGTAACTCGATTGTGTTGTGTAATCGGAAACACTCGATTCTTCCGGGATTAATCGAATAACTTTACTCGGACCTTGTTATTCTTTTATCTTCTCTTTTCTTCCCAGCTAAGTGGGAATCGACCTTATTGGCTGGACTGTTTACCATGCTATTTCCATTTAAAAGGCGTATTCCATTAGAGCTCATAGTCAGATTTAGTGCGCCTCAAGTGCGGCGCTATACTAAATACAAGACGTCACCTACCTGAAATTGAATGGAATGGGCCAGTTTCATATGTGAAACTGGCCCATTCCATTTTGGTCAAGGTAGGTGTCGTCCTGTATTTTGTATCGACTCACACTTTAGGCATGCTAAGTTTGACTATGAAACTGGCCCTAAGCGTATCACATTTCCGATTCTTTTTAAAAGTACTCGATGAAAGTTACTCGATTATTTTACTCGGCACCTGGGCAGTCTTATTTCCACAATCGCATACAACGAAACTAATTGTTGTCTTTCTTCATTATTTTGATTATAATTTCTCCTTAGTAAAATATGATTATTTATAAATTGAAATTAGAGTTAGATACAACATAGAAAAAAAAAACCTGTTTTCACTTTTAAAAAGGTATATTTATTATAAATTTCGTTAACATGAATGTAAAAAGAAAAGTTTATTTTATTAAAAAGAGTACAAAACAATTTTTTTTGTGAGACACTTCTTAAAACGTATACTTTCATAATGACTGCATGCAACGTGAAAACTGAAAATAAGGGGGTGAAGGTCACTGTCAGTGTTGACTACCTACTACAGGAGGAGATTATTGACATGTTATTAGTATCGAAATCCATTGCAAGACTCCCGAGTAATGTTGTCCAACTGATTGCCACTGGACGATTTGAGTAGATGATTCGCTAAAAACTACTAGAGTAATTACTCGATTGTGCCCATCACTAGTCACCACCTCTGATGGTGTCGACCGGTGCGGTCTGCACCTCCTCCCCCTCCCTCCGCTTTCCCCTGGTGACTCCACTGTGAACGCTGTCATTGAAAGTAATGTGTTTCAACTTAATGTGAAGTATATACTTGTGTACTATGAACTATTAGCTATGCATGATTCTAGCTCCATCCTAAGTCCCGTACGTCTACATTCAAATCAAGGTCCTTCTGTCTGTGTTCCTTCAATGGAACCCCCTCCCTAATCACAAGATTAGTCCCGATCCTGTGTCCAAATGGTCTCCTCCTCGCTTTCTATCATCCTGTCAAATTGAATTTGCCTGGAATATGTCGGTCGGTTAACAAATCTTGGAGGTCGTTGATCACGAACTAACCCACGGGGTCTAGGGGAGAGCCGCATAGACGACGGTCTCTCACTGGTCCTGTGGTATGCGGAGAGAGAGAGAGAAAGAAGCCCGGGTTCAACGACCTCCCCAGCCAAGTGAAGGGAGGACGGGGGGATGGGAGAGCAGAGGACCCTGACCTAGATTCGATTCCAAGGCCACGCTCCTCGCACATCCGCCTGCGATCCCGGTCATCGGCACTTTCACGACCACCGTACCGCAGACACCGCTGACGTAACGACCTCTTGGAGGGCCATTCATCGGGGGCCACCTTGGGAGGATAAAGACTGGAGGGAGACTTTGTGAAGCATTTAGGGCTGTTTAATAGTCGATATTCGGACGTGAGCCAATCCCCTATTCGACATGAACTACCTGTTGTTCGAAAACTGGGAGGAAAATGGTCGACACCGAGACTAGACTATTATTATTATTATTATTATTATTATTATTATTATTATTATAAATATTATTATTATTAGCACCGCGTCTTACTACCCGTTCGGGTTATACGCACTTACGCTAATGTGCAATGGTAGGGTGATTGTGAGATGAAATGGAGGACCTACAGTTTAACGTGGGATCCGAACCACGGTGGAGGCCTGGCATTCCTCACATTCACAGACTAGACTATTAATACGGCCCTTACCGAAATAGGGGGGAAAGTTTTTTTTTTAGCACCGCGTTTTACTATCCGTTCGGGTTATACGCCTATGCACTAATTACACTAATGGCTTAGAGATTGGGAAGGTTTAAGTTAGAGGAAGTACAACCACATTTGCATGGAAAGAGCATGGAAAACCATTTAGGAAAAACCCTCTCCCCACACCCAACCGGTATTGAACTCCGATCTCCCCGTCTTCGGCAGTCTAGCCCAACACGAGAGTTGCGCTTTAGACCACGTGGCCACCGATGTGGGGGGAGGGGGAGAAATGTTGACCAACTATTAATTTATCATGAACCGGATTGTAGGCACGCTAACTAAACGTCAAACTCATATAGTCATGTTTTCCAGTGACTGAGAAATTGGAGTCTGAGTTGTAGATAAGTGCCTTGAGAGTGTCTTTTCCTAAATGGTTTCCCCTTAACCCTATACTTACGGGTACAATTACTCTAAATTCTAGATTTCCTATAACCAACCAATTAGTTTTTTTATTATTTATTATGATTTATTTTCATCACCAGGTGTTACTACCCGTTTGGGTTATATGCATAGACCTATATAGTAATTACTCTAATGAGTTATGGATTAGAAAAGTTGAATTTAGATGAAGTGTACCCGCATTTGCATGGAGGTAGAATGGAAAAAATAGGAAAAACGACTCTCAGTACACCCGAGACTGGGATCGAACCCCGAGATTCCCGCCATCGGCAGTCTAGTCTATTGCGAGAGTTACGCCTTAGACCATGTGGCCAGCGAAGTGTTTTTTTTATTAAATGCGGCTATCTTGTAACGGAAGTAAGATGCTATGAATGGACTAGACATTAGGCTATGTGTTATACCATTTACTCATGTTGTTCCCAAAAAAGTGTTTCTCGGCTCGAAATGAAAAGAACTAGAAGCACAGTAATGTTCTCTCCCTACAAAAAGGTGATAAGACGAAAGATGTTCACTAGCCCTTTGATCACGACTACCTCTAGTTCGCCGTTTACTCCCCGTTCCAGATCCTCCAAGACACACCTCTTTCTCTTTTTATTCCATACGGGACACGATAAAAATAGATGTTGATATTCACCTCCATCCACGGTGGCTGCTTTTACTTCTTAAATACCTAGTTCCCTCACTTCCACTACCCCGATTATCGCCGGTACAGGATGAATTAAAATACCTAGTCTAGAAAACAGGATATTCAGATGAAGGGGAACTAGGTCATTCATTAGCACTGGACTCTTATATAGGTGCATCTTGTCTAGCAGTGAGAGCATGTGTGATATTAATCTAGTCTAGGATAGAGGAACTAGGTTACTGGCTCTTGTATAGGTGCATCTTGTCTAGCAGTGAGAGCATGTGTGCTATTAATCTAGTCTAGAATAGAGGAACTAGGTTACTTGCTCTTGTATAGGTGCATCTTGTCTAGCAGTGAGAGCATGTGTGCTATTAATCTAGTCTAGGATAGAGGAACTAGGTTACTTGCTCTTGTATAGGTGCATCTTGTCTAGCAGTGAGAAAATGTGTGCTATTAATCTAGTCTAGGATAGAGGAACTAGGTTACTTGCTTCTTGTATAGGTGCATCTTGTCTAGCAGTGAGAACATGTGTGCTATTAATCTAGTCTAGGATAGAGGAACTAGGTTACTGGCTCTTATATGAGTGCATCTTGTCTAGCAGTGAGAGCATGTACCTTTTTGGGTTACACAGCACGTATGTAGGCTTCTAATGACGCTAATGTGTCAGTGATGAATTGATTGAATTTTAATCAAGTGTAGCTGCATTTGCGTGGGGCTGGAACGGGAAATTTTTTTTAAGGAAAACCATCCTCAGCACACCATACCAGGATTTGAATCCCGATCCTTCCGTCATTGGCAATCCAATATATGGTGAGAGTGACGTCTTAAACCATTAGACACCGAAGCGGGTATATACAATAATACACACCCATAGTTTTCAAATGTTCAAAATTGATGGGGAAAGGGTATTTGGATGGATAAGTTTGATCTCCTTACGTGCAAACAAAGAAACGTTTATTTAAAGGTTGTGAAAAAATAGTAAACAAACATTTCTGAGAAATAAACGTAAAACAATTCTAGTGATTACCGAAATATACTCATTTACCCTAACACCCACCTCGGTGGTCGAAGGCACTACTCTCGCAGTAGACTTGATGGTCGATTATTGGGCTATCTAGGTTTGAATCTTGGTCGGGTGTACTAAGTTTTTTCACTAAATGGTTTTCCACTCTCCTTACATGCAAATTTGGGTACACATCCTCTAAATATAACCTTCCTCATTCCTAAAACCATTAGTGTAATTAGTAAATAAGCGTATAATCCAAACGGGTAGGATTCAGTGCTAAAAAAAATTACTCTAACGGGGTAGGAATAAATATGATAGGCCTATTGTCTAGGAAAAGTGTACCAGCATTTGCTTGGAGGACGAATGAGAAACAATTTAAGAAAAATACTCTCAATAAATTCGGCGGGAATTCAAACCCCGACCTCTACGTCACCGGCGAATCAAACTAAACAAGCTTTACTTTTAGTCCACGTGCCCATCAATATGGATTATAGCAATATAAAAATATGAAATTATTCATTAAATATCATTAAATCAACCTCTCCACTATAGCATGATTTGGGTGCCTAGCAAAATGGCAGTGGCTCCTTTTTTTTGTCCATAACATATTGATGAAACAATGACTAAACGATAACAAAACGACCTGATTCGGTGGCCGCTTCGTCTAAGGCAGGGGTGATAAATCTAAGACACACGTGCCACCTAGTGGCACGCGAACACGATTTGGATGGCACGCCGACATGAAAAAGATAAACATTAAAATAAAATTTCACTAGTGGTGAGCCGATACCTACTTTTCTCGATTTTGATATCTTGCTCGATCCTATGAATTCATCTCCTCGATACTCGATTCTCTATTCGATACCATTCAACATGTAATTAAATAAATCCCCATTTTGTAAGCACAGAAACTAGGTCAAAAGAAAAATATTTAATTTGTTTCCATGTGTCAAAATATGGAAACTAGTCAATTAGGCTATTTAAAACAAACTATAACAAGAATCAACCAGACTAAACTAACATACATAAAATAACATCGAAATACAGTTCCCTTTGATAAATGAAAATCGACCTTGTGTCGATCGTGACCGTGTTTATAAGCTGCAAAGGAATGACTTGTTTATATTGAGTTTAGAGCTGAGAGAACTGAATAATAGGACAAAGCAAAACTACGAGTAACTAATGTCTAGACACTGACGTTCAATATCAACCGTTCGAGGAGTCAACCGTGTTGAATACTGAAGAGTGGTATCGAGATTTTTAGCGTATAGTATCGATTATTGCGATACTATCGATACCATGGGTATCGAGGGTTTCGGGGAATCAAGTATCGGAATCGGAAAATCCTTAAAATTTACCCAACGTGGTACAATTTTTTAAACCAATAATATTTCGACAGCCAAGTCATTCAATATCATATCACAATAAACTTTGTGAAGTCAACGGTTAGAGCTCATCTTGGCCCGTACTCAAGTGCATCCTGTGTACTGTTAATAACAAGCTATGAACAGAACATAAATATCTTGGCTAAGATACAACATGTTTCAAAATAACATGTAAACGATTATATGCAAGTTTCTGACTTTAACATAGTACACATTTGATGTCCTTTTTTCACTGAAAGTGCTACTTTCAATTTTATTACGTTAAGTCATTGATTTTTTTTAGATTTTTTTTAGCACCACGTCTTGCTGCCCGTTCGGGTTGTACGCCTATTGAAATTAAAATAGTGTATAAGACACTCACTTTGACAATTTAATAAATTTTTCTTCTTTAAAATGTAAGCATTATTAAAATATTTACAATTTTATTAGAGTTATTCATTACATTTACTAATAGTCAACAGATTTTGATTTTTAAACACCCATTTAAAATGTAAATAAGAGGTGGCACACTAGATCAGTTCAAAATTCAGCTAGTCCTTTAGTGGCACACGTGTCGGAAAAGTTCCACCATACATGGTCTAAGACAGGGGTCAGCAACCTTTTTGATAACGCGGGTCATATGGCTCGAAAAAAAATTATGGGTGGGCTGGTTTTGAAAAAAATACTGAGCAAAAAAGTTTCAACTCATTTCTCAACTAGTTGATAATATAATTTTATGAACACAAATGTTTGTTTGCTAAGTCTTTAGCGGTCCAGATAAAATCAGTCTGCAGGCCGTAGGTTGCCGACCATTGGTTAAAGACGCCACTCTATCAATAGGGAGATCGGGGTTCGAATCACAGTCTGGTGTAGTGGGAGTATTTTGTCCTAATTTTTTTCCACCCGGCCTCCATGCAAATGTGGGTACACTTCCTTTAAATTAAGCATTCCTAATCCCTAACTCATTAGCGTAATTAGTGCATATGCATATAACCTGAACAGGTAGTGAGACGCGGTGCGGAAATAAATAAATAACAAAACATTATTTTTTGTAAATTGGTGGAGGGAGTGCAACTCTGGTCGCGCATTCAACCACTGAGTGGGCCTTTAAGGTATCATTTTAATACAACACCAACAGTAGACGAGTCAAATGAGCTCTCGAGATGTTTGTTGAAAGCCACAGAAGATATCGAATCACAGCGGTAGTTGGGGCTAGACACTAGTTTCTCCGAACAGAAGATGTAGACTTTCTATATGTCCCTCGACAAACGTCGGTCGGTGTGGGAAGATCCGGAGAGACTGAAAGATAGCCGGAAGTCTTGTCTTTAGCGCGAAACATGTCCGTCCGAGCGGAAGTAGGACATCAGGATCCAGTCGTTTCTCTAAACACGACCGGAGGAAGAGTTTCAGGATGTCAGGACGCCTTCTCACTGTATATCTGACAGGTTATCAGTGGTGGCAGAACCTTATTTGTGTCAATTAAGATTAAAAAAAGGTGCTTTTAGGGGCTTGGTCTTGCAAGTTAGAGAGAGGTCCGAGGGCCTTCTCCCAGCAAATGTTTGAAAATCGTATGCCTATGGAAACTATTTGGAGTGATCCTCCCCCAATTTTTTTGGTTGAAATCTATATGCCTTTAGAAGTTATGTGGAGTTTTATGCATATCCAAAAATATCGGAGGAGAGTGAAATAGATGGGGGCAGATTTATTCTAGGGGGCTGGGGGACGGGGGTAGTCCCTTTCATTATAGCTGACAGGTGATCGAGTGAAGCCACTCCATGAAGACTATAAGAAACTTATGAAACAATCAGTACTAATTACGTTCACGGTTTTAGGGTCAGAAAGGTTATATTTAAAGGAAGTTTACTCGCATTTACGTGGAGGGAGAGTGGAAAACCATTTTTGGAAAACCACCCTCAGTACACCCGACCGTGATTCGAACCTAAATCTCCCCGTCATCAGAAGTCTAGTCTACTGAGAGGGTAGCGCGTTAGACCATACGGCCACCGAAGTGGATTTTAGAACCTGTAGAAACAAACATAAATTGTACTTCAAATTTTTGTATCCACTCCACCTATTTGAATATTTACATTAATGATGGAGGTATGAGGAAGGTAGATGCATATAAATTAAATGTACCATCATTTATGGGGAGAGAATGTGGGAAACAAATTAGGGGAAACAATTCCAGTACACTAAACCAAAATGCCAATCCCAAATTATCCATCATTGGCAAACCAGATTAGATGAGTTTGACGTTCCTTCCACGATATGCACTACACATTATTTGAGGTATAGGGAAGTAGATTTAGTAGATTTGTAACGTACATCAGTTGACCCTAATATTCATACGTCAAATAATGTGATCTTTAGCTGTAAGTTTTTGATAGAATACGTTCAATACCTTAAAAATCATTATTAATATATTACATTGTTGACAACGTTGCCATCAGCCCGGTCTGTTGGTCTAGTGGTTGGCTGGCATACCTGGTTACTAATCTAGAGGTTCCGAGTTCTATTCCCAGCGTTACCCTAGGTACTTTTCCCGAAGGGAAATTGTACCTATGGCTGACATGTTTTGGTTAATTAAGCTTAGGGTAGGCTTAAAACTTTTACTGACACCAGATAATCCACATCATCTCATCGGTCCGAGGTAACCACACCTAAATGATGCTTCTGCCTTAGTAAACTGTTACTTATCCGCCACTGTCAGTAGAAGACCAAGAATTTCTAGTCAATAAACCTTGGTAGCATACGCCAAAAAAAAAAATGTACATATATATACGCTGACAGCAGATTTTTTAAATATTAAGTTCTTATTTGTGGTCGCATGGTCTGGAGGCATCCCTATGATATTAGACTGGATTGCTGGTGACAGAACATCAGAGATCGAATCTAGATTGAGTACTGTATAGTAAGGTTTTTTTTCCCCCTAAATGGTTCAACATTTTCTCTCTTAAAGCAAATTCGGGTACACTTCATCTAAATGTTTACCTTCTCGTCCCTACTACATCTGCATAGTTAATGTGTATGCGTTTAACCCAGATGGGTAGTGAGACACAATGGAAAAAAAAAAGTCTTTATAAACTTTTCTGTCCCCCCCTCAAGAGCCCTACTTACTGTAGTTCCACTTGTGTCGCGCCTGCGCTGTACGGTTCCTCCATTCAGCCGGGAGAGAATGCGTGCTGCAACAAGAAGCAAGGAATGTCGTGAGTTTGAGCTTACAGGTTCGATGACCGGTGAGGGCAGGCTCCACTTACCCACGAATCACGACAGATCTCCAGAAGTCCCACCTAGAGGGTGCCTCAGCGGAGATAAGGTGCAATGGCTTCACTTGAATCAAAGAGTATTGTTTGGTTCCCAGTTAGTTCGAGTGGCTCAAACCAGAAATGTACTTGTAGGAGAAGGGAGTGGGGGGTAATTGTATTGAAGCTATTGCTTTCGTGTTGGGTTTTTTTCACATTGGGTTATATTAGGGGCACTTTTAAAAGCCAGTTAACGGTACAAACCACTTTTTGAATCGAGTTGTAATAATTTAGTCTTATACATTCGACACACCTTCAATGATTTTATATAGTAGTTATTTTTGATATCTTTAAAGTTTTGTTTAAATTATTTTCAACTTTGAGTAAAAAAAGAGGGAGATGGCCCCGATTGACCCCCCTCTTCTCCACCAAAACCAATTTCGTGCTCAACACGCTCAATTTGTACCAACTTTATTTTTATCATTCATTGTATTTTAGTGACAATACTAGCTACAGTCTTATTCTCTTAGGGAGCCCGTTATTTGAAAACTGGAAGCTCATGTTGCCACAATGACGGAGGTAAAAATACTACATTATTATTACATTTATCAATCCTATATTTCAACATACTACAGGTCTCACAATCCTATGTTTCAACATATTACAACCTGCTTCGGTGGCCGCATGGTTTAAGGCGTCACTCTCGTGTTGGTCTTGACTGACTATGACAGGGAGATCGGGTTTCGATCCTAGTCGGGTGTACTGAGGGTTTTTTCCCCCCAAAATGGTTCTAAAATGATTCCGTGCTTGTTCGTTATCTCTTCTTTAAATACGAAACCACATCATTTCGACCTGTAACGTATATTTGAGTCCACGCACCACGCTTTCGATTCTATTCGTCCAGGCTTGAGTGTGGTTTCGGTTGTGGGTGGTGTCTGAGCCACAAGCCGTGTTGTTTGTTGAGAACACACTTGGAATACCTGGCAGTGGCCAGTGTTCTATAAAAAAAACCTTGTGTATTGCGACATAGGGGCCGAACAGGGCCCCAGATTGGTATTTCAGCTGGGACTTCACAAAGCGCGCACGTGTCTAGAATCAAAATGACGAGGAATTCGGAATAAAGAGGTCGTCGCCCTCACAAATAAATTTCTAGCGCGACGGCCAAGTCTACTTCACAATTTGTTTGTATCTTTCTAGGAGTTTTATCACTTCAAAGTACCGATATGACGCTTTGTAACTTGCTGATAGAGATAATAATATCCACTTGAGTTGGTTGTTTAGGTAAATAAATAGAACAAGAAGTAAATTTAGTAGAGTATGCTCAGCATACTTAGCATCACGTCTTACTACCCGTTCGGTTTATACGCTTAAGTACTAATTAGGCTGATGGGTTTGGAATTGGGTAAGGTTGAATTTAGAGGAAGTGAACCCGCATTTGCGTGGAGGGGGGAGTGAAAAACCATTTAGGAAAACCACCCCCAGTTCACCCAACCAAGATTTTAACCTCAATCTTCCCGTCCTCGGCAGTCTAGCTCAACACGAAACTAGCGCGTTAGCCAACTACGCCACCAAGGCGGGTTTTAGTAGAGTAATTTAAACAAATTTATTGTTTCAGTTTACAACAAGAAGTCTACCTCGGTGGTCTTAGGGTAAAGTCCTCACCCCAGAAACCGATGTTCGTGGGTTCAAATTCAGCTGAGGTCGATGCATTTTTATTTAGCTTTAAAATCCGTAGCACAACTTCCTCCGGAGGGATAGAAAAATTGTCGGTCCCATGTCGATTGTGGCATGTAAAAGAATCGTGAAAGGGATGTGAAAAAACGATTCCTGGCAAAATTGGTAGATCCTCTCGCTCTCGATCATGGAAATTCTCATGTGCTGATATAATCAGTAGGTTCATAAAGTGCACGTTAAATACCTCAAATAAATAAAATTAAATCAATACAAGAACAAAAACTAGTTTTATCAGTTCCCCAAGTAGATAATTAGAATTGTATAAACTTTGTAGCCCACTTCGGAGGTCGATTGGTCTAAGAAGGCGTCACTCTCGTGATAGACTGGATTGACGATTATGGGGAGTTCGTGGTTCGAATCTTGGTTGGGTGTATAGAGAATGATTTTTTTCCTATACGGTTTAGTACTCTACCTCTACGCAAATGTAGGTACACTTCTTATAAATTCACCCTGTCCTAAGCTCCTTTTCCCCCCAACCTTTCCTTCTATGAAGTCGTGTCCGTTGATTGCTCCTCCTAAAGTAGTCCCCAACCGGAGATTCTCAGGAATTGTTTACCCCAGGAAGAGCAGCCATCATTGGTTTTGTTCCCTTGACAAAAGGGTATTTCAGGTAAAATATAGTGTGGTAGTTTTCCCTTTTCCCATCCATACTGCAGCAACACGGCTGAACTAGCGCTCCATACAGAAACGCCAGTGTCTGTTCAGTAATAAACCATCTCGAGCGTCATTTGTTCTGTGCCTAAAGTCGATCCTGATACCGCTGCTGCCTGGTACCAGCCACACGACCCTATGCAGGGGGACGTGATATAAGTTACCCCACGTCACTCGGTCCTTACAGAACTTAGCCGCCACCGGCCATACTGTAACCGTTAAGCCACCACAATATCGATGACGTTGCCCACCCCCAATACATGAAAGCGTCTGTCAAATTTTACCCATGTGAATTCAGAGAAAGCTCTCACCCTCTGGTGTCCCATGGGTTGGGTTAAGGGAACATGTATGAGACCATCCTGCCAGGCCGGGTAGCTGTATGGAGCAGAAACTTGGACTCTTAGGGGGATGGAAAAGAAATACTTGGAGAGCTTTGAAATGTGGTGTTGGAGAAGACTCTGAGAAGATCGGGTGGACAGACAGGGTGTCAAATGAGAAGAGATCAATTTTGGATGTGATTCTTTGGTACAAATCAAACGGGATTGGACACATCCTTAGGAGGAACTGTCTTGTGTACGACGTCATAGAAGGAAAAGTTGAGGGAAAGAGTAGCTTAGGAAGAAGGAGGATTCAAATACTAGATGACTTGAAGGAAAGAAGAAAATTCTGGGAGCTGAAGGAGCAAGCAGAGAACAGGGCGTATTGGTGGTCTAAATCAAAGACAAAAAGAACGGACATGTCGTAAGCCAGAACAACTTTAATAATAATAATAATAATAATAATAATAATAATAATAATAATAATAATTTCCTTTATTATAGTGCTGGCCAACAGTCGTAAGACCTATAACAGGCCAGCACTGAAAACTACACAAGTACCTTACAAATACATATATTTACACGAGAAAATAAGATAAACAAAATGACTGATGAATAGTTACGAAAAAAAGTAATTAATAGCATTAATAACAAATAACTAAAGAGTGGTTAAAAGCAGTAACAATATGCAAAAAATAGATCAGAATATTGTACATTTAAATAAATTATTGATATGAGATTTCCTTAAATAACTCTATGAGTTTAGCTTTTATTTTATGATAGAAGTCGAATTCAACGAATCTAGAATTGGCGCTATGGTTACAACGACCTATACCTTACCTTATAAGACCTATAACTTACCTTATAAGAGCTATTGAGAAAAAATAATTTTGGATTACGAGAAGCCCGAGAAGGGATATAAACGCCTACAAGATCAAGGGCCAATTTGCAAGAAATTTTGTTAGTGAAAATATTAAAAACAAAAAGAGCATCACAATAAAGTCCACGCGAGAAGAGAGTTTGGAGCCCTAAGAGGTTTCGATTCTGTCATAATCATAATAAATCCAGTTACTAAAGAATTTATCATAGCACGCAGCGACAAATTTTCTTTGAACGTTTTCCAACCTAAGAAAGTCAGTTTAAGTAATGGAATTCCAAGCAAGAGTAGCATATTCTAACTTAGATCTAACCAGAGCGGAGTACATACATAAAAAACAGTCAACTTTCTTAAATGATGAAGTAATAAATTTAATAAGTCCAAGTAATTTCAATGAATGGGAAATTACATGGTCAACATAATTGTGGAAATAAAGTTTGTTATCAAGGAGAACACCAAGATAATTAATATAAAGGATGCGAGCTATGTTTTCACTGCCCAAATTATAAGTAAAAAGGAAAGGATTAGTTTTCCTAGTAAAATATATAGATTTGATCTTAGATTTATTGATAGACATTCCATTTTCCAAAGACCATTGTAGAATACCATTTACATCATTTTGTAAATCTATACAATCTGCAATTGATTTGATAGTTTTAAATAATTTTACATCATCAGCAAAGAGTAAATAACAGGATGAGTTCAAATACTTACCAATGTCATCAATAAACACATTAAAGAGAAGAGGACCTAAATTAGAACCCTGTGGTATGCCACAGGGTGCTAAAAATGTATTTGAGGTGTGTGAATCAATTTTAATAGTGAATGATCTTTCATGCAAATAACTGCTGAACCAATTTACATATGAGTGAGAAAGTCCAAAATTACTAAGTTTAGAGAGAATAATACTATGCTGACATAAGTCAAATGCCTTACTTTGGTCAAAATAAATAGCATCAACCTGACCTTAGGCAGAGACTTGAGGGGCAACGTGCCCAAGAAATTCTACTAAATTACTGACAGTAGATTTATTTTTCAAATTTTACTAAATTAGTGACAGTAGATTTATTTTTTATAAAGCCATGTTGATTATCTAAAAGTTTATTTTTAAGGTGGTGGAAAGTATGCTCATGAATAATTTTCTCTAATACTTTGGAGAAGGTGTTTAAGAGAGAAATTGGTATATAATTACACACATTTGTTTTTACCCCCTTTTTATAAATAGGTATGACAACAGATTGTTTCCCTGTAAGAGGAAATGTTTCATTTGGCAGGCTAATGTTAAAGATACAGGCTAACAAAGAGCTGAAAATGCTGGCACAGCCTTTAACAATAAAACTTGGAATTCTATCTGTTCCGACACATCTAGAAGAACTCATTTTTTATAGCATTAGCAACATCCAAGGGTGTAATGTGGCATGGATACAAGGGCGCACTAGTTTCAATAACGGGACAGGGTAATACAGGAAAGGCTGAATTATAAATTGAATGAAAGTAGTTTCCAAACTCATTAGCAATTAATAAAGGATCCGCTATAATCTTGCCATAATAATAATAATAATAATAATAATAATGATGATGATGATGATGATGTAGCATTTAGCTACAAGCATAGATGAGTCGAGTCAGGAATAATATACAACTTACCCCGTTTCACCGTCCCTGCGTCTCGGACTACAAGTCGGATAGAAGAACAACAACACAACCGAGCGTAATCGCACCACGAGATAGACTAGCCACTGCCTTCAAGGTTCAAACCGCGCCCACTAGAGTGCGCCGCATAACCAAAGACGGTCCTAGGAGCTTAAGCTGTGAAGAGAGGTTGTTCTACTATAATCTAGAAGATTCAGGATGTTTGGAGTGTATAGTAGAAGTTGCGGTTGTCACGCGCACTCCTCCCCTTTGTGATCCATATGTTTTCCCCCACCTTGTATCCTGTTCTCCAATGTTCTATGGGTTTTGTATATATAGTGCCAGCGGGGATGCTTGTCGGCACTCTTGGACTTAGCTTGGATGTAGGAATAAGAAGCTAAGGCTTCAGATAGTTAAAATGTAAGAGCAAAATTCTTTTTCGACTTAGTATTACAAAAGGATTATTAAACTTTTATTAATACTTTAAACTTTTCAAAATTATTTTTCGGCAATATATTATTAATTCAGCAATGGGAAATTTATGATGCATGTAGATCTAAGATCGATACTGAACTTTGGGTCGATTGATATATGGGTATCGATACTTGATTTATTTTTATGGGTATAGATTAGTTTTGAGGAGATAACTTCTGATCTGATTATGAGATCGATGAAAATATATTCTGAGGGCTAATATTGGTATTTTGCTGTCTAAGTTCTCTTTAACGAATTTTGGTTTTGTCGTTTGTAAATATAACAAAACAGATTTCACTTATAGTTAAAATATTTATTCTTGAGAATGTCTGTTGACCTTATGATAGTGCAATTTAGTTAGGATTTAGTGTATAATGGGAATATGTACAGAAAATTTAGAAAAGTTGAGGGAAATTTAAGAAATCATCTTTGTGAATTGTGAAGATAGAATTTATAATGAAATTTTTTTTACGAGGGTCACGTAACCTTACTAGTTGGTTCCATGCTGAAAGGAAAGATTTAATTATTATTGTTCTTTACTGATATAAATATTTCGAGTTTAAATCTGCATTCAATCTTGATATTTGTTTTTAGCATCAATTATCCTATATCTTATAAAACTTTATTCGTTTACCAACTCAGCTATCATTGTAAATGTTTAATATCCCTATATATTGCTCAAACATATCTATATATCTATACTTATATATTTACTTATGCTATTTATCAATAAATATCAACACAGATACTTCAAGTTTTCTTTAATGTTTGGAATAAAAATAATACCCTTAGGTCATATGTGTGTTTTCCTTAGCTCTTTCTTTGTGGGTACATACATTTAATTTTCTTTGAGGACAACCGTCAATATATCATTCCCGCAACCGGTGTGAGTTGCGTGTTCTGAGTTTCGTATGTTGATTCTCAGGCATTCAAAACAAGAACTCCAGCAGCTCACTCCTATTGCCCCTTTTTCTGCCCCCTTGTTGTTATTCATTTGAACCTCCTATTGTGGTTTAGTTTTGCTAGGACGGTTCAATAATAATAATAATAATAATAATAATAATAATAATAATAATAATAATAATCAGGTAATTTGTTCTATCAGACTGGTGCTTAACATACCATGATTATATATCCTATTTTATCATAATGGTGTTTAAAATACATTTATTAGTTATTCGATTTTATCATGATGATTTTTAGCAAGCCTGGATTAGGTATCCTCATTTATTAGGATTTTTATAGCATGTATTTTCCCCAGGACTCCTTGCTTATCACTTATCGGGAAAGTGTTAAGGCACCTGAATAAGGTATTTTATATTATTATAATGTTGCTTGGAATATCAGGCATTCTAGATTATCATAATGATGTTTACCTTTCCTGTTTCATGTATCCTAGCTTCTTATTATTATTAAGGTGTTTAACATACTTGAGTCAGGTATCTCATGAAAATGGTATCCAGCATACTTAGCTCAGATATATTAACCTATCATGAATGTGTTTAACTTTACTGCTCCAGGTATTAGAGCTTCTCATAATGGCGTCCACCCTTACCACGTATCCTAGCTTATCAAAAGAGTGTTTCTCATTTTCGATTCAGGTATTCTAGTTTATCAGGGTAATGTATATCATATATGAGTCAGGTATAATAGTTTATCAGGGCAATGTATAGTATTTCTTATTCAGGTATCCTAGTTTATCAGGTTAATTTATATCATATTCAGGGCTCATACTCCATTTTCAGGTCTATTTTAGGGACTTTAGGGTATTTTCAGGTAAAAAAGGGACCAAAATAGGCACCTCAGAAAAACTATGGGCACAACAAGAAGTCATTCAAAAAATGTTTTTTTGTAAACAAAAAATCCTATCACTAGTCTGGTTAGAGTAAAACAAAATTCTTAGCTCTTTTCAATGCATATTAACTCCTTAAGTTCAATTTTTAGCTTATGTTTTAACTTTAACTCAACTTTTATGTTCATGATTATTTTAGCTGTACTATACGACTAAAAATTAAGAAGATACTTTATTTCCAATGTCTTTGCTTGTATGTATGATTCTTTATTGGCCTTGTTCTCTTCAAGTTTTAAAACTCTGTATTCTTCCAATAGCTCACGAATTACTTAAAGTTCTTCAAAGATTTTTCTTTTCTGCGCGGATGTAATACTTGTTAATGTTTGCTAAATGAGTTTGTCAATTACACTCTTTTTCTGGACTTATTTTATTTCACAGCAAAATTTTTAAAACTCTTTCTTTCAGCTTGTTTCCTCTAAGTATTAATTATACTTCTTGCATCTTTTCCATAGGCAGTGAGATCTTTTGTGATTGGAACACAAACAGGCTTATTGCCATAAAACTTTGTTATGCATCCCTTCGACTTCGGGGGTTTCTGGTTTATGTAGTTGACGACAGTGACGTCGTGGTCAGATACGCGTGGGTAGGAAAAAGGTCGACGAGTGTGTTCCGGCAACGTTAGTCGCGGTGGAACAGAAGGATGTTCCGGCAACGTTAGTCGCGGTGGAACGGAAGGAGGTTCCGGCAATGTTAGTCGCGGTGGAACATAAGGAAGTTCCGGCAACGTGAGTCGCGGTGGAACATGAGGAAGTCCAAGCAACGTGAGTCGCGGTGGGAGGTAGGGTGATGGTGGAGAGGGAGAGAGTTAAACAAATTGCTCTTTCGTAACATAAGACAATTTAATAAGCTCTTTCGTATGGGTGGTGCACCCAGGTGGGTCACCACTGATTGGCCGAGGCTGACTAACCGAGGCTGACTAACCGAGGCTGACTGGCCTAGTGACCAAGGAATCACTGTATTAAATACCCTCCACTGCTGCCTGGCCAATGGGAGAAACAGGGGCTTCTCATTGGTGCGTGCAAACTGGAGGGATAGTGCCCATCACACGAGCCAATAGAGGCAGAAGTCCTGAGACGCAGACGCAAAAAAGCATGCTCTAATGCACCCTGAAGGGGTTCACGAGAGCAAATTCCAACACGTACCGACCAATTGGTCACACCGTGTGGTTTTCGGGTAATTAACTGACGGGTTGTCGCATTTCGCGAGGTTACTGAAACAAAAAAAAGCATATTATTAATTAATATTAATTTAGAAAAACAAAATTGTGGGGAACCGACTAAGGGTTTTTTAGAGTTACGTGCGGAG
>CABFWO010004371.1:48806-66434 GCA_902155825.1 Timema genevievae | reverse complement strand
ATTGTGGGTAACCATCTCATTGGCCCTTACCTGATGCCACGACGTTTGACTGGCCACATCTACTACCAATTTCTGAAATTTGCATTTCCACAGTTCCTCGAGAATGTACCGCTCTCCGTTAGACAACGCATGTGTCTACAACACGACGGTGCCCCACCTCATTTCACAAGAGCTGTACGTGACTACCTCAACACTGCATTTCCTGCCCGATAGATAGGAAGAGGTGGGCCTGTTACGTGTCCACCACGCTCTCCTGACCTTAATACATTAGACTTCTTTCTGTGGGGCTTTGTCAAAGCTTTGGTGTACGAGACAGCCGTTGAATCCGAGGAATATCTGTTAGCCAGGATAGGTGTTGCATGTGATAAGGTTAAGAAACACCACGTGTTTCTGAAAGAGTACGCCAGTCATTGATATGCCACCTCAATTATTGCAATGACGTTAGGGGCCGCCATTTTGAACACTTGCTATGAATCTGCTTATGAAGCTAGGAACTAAAACATGGAATATCTACAATACACTTTTGTGAGCTTTAGTTATAAAGATATACTACTTAAGTTTTAACGTAATAACTCTCCAATGCCATAAAGTAATTAAATATAAGTATGTCTCAAAAAGTTTGTTATTTTCCCTTAAACCTCTTAGGAGAAATGTTTCTACAACAATGATCAATATTTACATTTTTTATTGGTCATAATTTATAAATGAGGAATTTAATAATAATGCGATTACATGAAGATGTGCAACACCTAATAAAATATCGAAAATTTTAACCGGAAGTAGAAATTTTAATACGAAGTGTTGATCCTTGTGGACTCAATATTGATCTTTTTTTATCGGTCCAAACATACAAATGAGGATATTAATTCTTTAAAAATAAAATTATAAATTTAAAACCGTGACTCAAAAAATGTTTTACATAAGTATAGTGCAATTTATGCTTGGGTTTGCTAGTGTATGTTATTTCGTTTCACATATATTACAATTTTTGAATAAATATCTCCATTTTTAAACAATAGAGCGAGAAAGTTCGTGCGGAGTTCCTTACCATTTATTTTTAGTAAAATGTATTTGTGCGTGTGTGTTATTTGCATTATGAATTATGTTCGGCTATAAATTTTCCTTGAAAAAGTAATTGGTGCCCGCCGCACTTCCGTTAGTTTTGAATGTGCTCTAAGGTACAAAAAGGTTGGGGACCTCTGATTAACACAGTGCTGCGTTTGACAATGTTCGTTAGCTTCTTTTGACGCCGCATTGACGCTTTCCCTAAGCGAATATCTGGCTGCAAGATTCACTAGCTGATAAACGTTTACATCAATGATCTTCAACCTTTTTTGGACCAAAACCACTTTTTCTCCAGCTAAACTGTTACGGCCCACACCTTACATAAAACAATTCACACAATTTAATATTCAAATTTCATGTTTGTACAGTTGCACCCAATGTAATGTGGCCATACTGTTAAAATAACCTAAAATCTAAAACAAATCATAATAAAAATGTGAAAATTAAAGTATAAAACTAAGTTTATTCTATAGAAAATAAATTTTTACCCACATAAAAAGGTGTTGTTAAAAATATTTTCGGGTCTAATTTTAATGAGACACTTGGCACTGCTTTTTCTTAACTAATTTTTCAATATTGGCTTTAATGTCAGATGTACTAATTCGAAGGGAGCTTTCTAAATGGGCGTCAGTAAGTCGGTTCCTCAATTTCTACTTAACATTGTTCATCCTTGAGAAAAGTTGTTCACAGCTGCAGGTACTGCCAAAGAGTGATGATGGGAGCAGAGCTTGAGTTCGGAGGTTTGGAAATTGTTTTTCTTCAACATATTTTGAGTAAAATGTCACAAGATCTACATTCATATATTTCTATTTTAAATCTGTATTACACTGAAACTCAATAAGCTCCATTTGCACATTGCTCGGCACGTCCTCAACATCAACACTAAATGGAGTGGAAAATATGTTGAACCATTTTTTATTGGATTTGAAATCTTGAAAACGCGTATCAAAATCGGACCTTAGATCTGTGAGTGCAGTAATATATTTTTCGTTGTTACGAACTTCACATTGGGATAGTGTTGGGAAGTGTATTAATTCACCTTTTTGTAGTTGAACTTCCCATATACGACGTTCGTTTTCAAATGCTTTCACCTGGTCAAAGAGCTTATGTACCAAACTGTTCTTATCTTCTAATCACGATATTCACGAATTTCTTCTTTCAGGTCGAAAACTCTCTTCAGTACCTTACCTCTACTGAGCCAGCGAACCTCTGTGTAATAGAGTACAACACCGTACTCTGAATCCATATCCTTAAGGAATGTATTAAATGTCCTGTGGTTCAATCCGTGGGATCTGATGAAGTTCACTATTTTTGTTATATCTTTCATAACATCTTTGAAGCACACACTTTTTTAGCGCACAAGTTTTCTTGGTGTATAATGCAATGATATTGTATGAATTTGGCATTTTGACATGTAGCAGTACTAGCTTTTTTTCGTGTTAGTGCCACAACACCTTCATTTTTCCCTACCATGGCAGGAGCTCCGTCAGTAACTACCCCGGAGAGATTGCTCAACTGTAGATTGTATCGCTCCAAAGTTGAAGAGACAGCATCAAAAATATCACTGCCTTTAGTAGTGCCACCCCTTGTAAAAAGAGCGGCCATTTCTTCTGTTATGGTAAAGTCATTGTGAATTCCCCTGGTAAAAATAGTCAACTGGGCAGTGTGTGTAATGTCAGTATTCTCATCGAGGGCCAATGAAAAAAACACAAACTGAGAGGCACGTTCTTTAAGTATATTCTCAATATCGCTATATCCTTCTGGCAACAGTTACTCCTGACAAACTAACTTTTGAAAACAAATGTGTTTGTGATGGACACAGAACTTCAGCTGCCGAATCCATACACTCCTTTACAAATTCGCCATCTGTAAATGGCTTTGATTTCAAAGCTATTTTCTCAGATATAATATAACTTGCCCTAACACTTAATTCACTTTCAACATTTTGCTTCTTAAATGACGTTTGTTGGCATTGCAGTTTTTTCTTCAAATCTGCCACTTTATCTGATCTCACTTGCCCTTTAACTGAATCCATTTTAGATGAGTGCTTCAAGTCGTAGTGCCGCTTTAAATTGTATTCCTTCAACACCGCTACCTTGTCATTAAAAAGCAAACAAACTGGTTTCTCTTTAATATTTACAAAAAAAATACAAGTCCGTTCACTTCTCAATGAACACCCTTCCCTCTTCCCTAATTTTTCGCTTTTTGCTTGTGCTTGCCGCCATTGTTAAAAAACTGAATACAAAAAGTAATGTACCAAGCAAAGTACAAACAACACCACACCACAAAAGGCTGATACGTACTGAGAGGGGAGGGAGTGAGGATAGATGGAAGTCGGCCAGATGTTTGACCTTGAGTTTCAATGTTGCCACATGCTGCATAAGCATCGCGAAAATTCCCAGATTAGAGTTTTAATCCTAAAAAAATGTATCATAGAGAATTTTTAAACAGAAAAATTGTTGTATGTAAAATTGGTCCGTGGGCCGCATAAAATTACTCGGTGGGCCGCAAGTGGCCCGCGGGCCGCGGGTTGAATATCACTAGTTTACACAATGCTTCAAGAAAGTAGGAAGTCACCAGCGTTTAGCCGGTCTCGAGTGTCATGGCGTCAAAACAACTCACCTCGCCATAGGTGCCGACTTGTTAAAACATTGGGGGTGTTTTATAAAACGGGAGTAGAGGTGGTGTAACATTTGCAAATTTTCATGGGTCATATTTAAAAAATTGCCAAAATTAAAGGGCAATTTGTTAGTCTCAATGTATGTTTAGTCAAATAAAAATAAATGTAATAAAATAAAACAAATGTGCACAACACAAAAATAATATATTACATTATATGAGTACTGATACTAACCAAACTATAATGGAAACATGTCGACAAATTCCAGGCTGTCGGTTCATGAGTGACAAGTGCTACCAACATAATCACGCCTGCTTACATATCAGATGGCAGCCCCTGTCGTTTGCTACGCTAGAAAACGTTGTTCGGAGCGCAACCCTATATCCTGGATAGAACTAGATCCGTTTTAAAAAGGCTGAAATATTGGGGGTGCGAGCACCCCTAAAAACATTTTTGGGGTGCTTAGTATGCGCATATGCATCTCGCACGTGCGTTTCAAACAAGGTTTGTAGCCAGCTGCCCGTCTTGCCGTAAATTATCACATTGGAATTCTTGATAAACGATATACATTTAAAATAAATAATGCGACATATTCGGACGCCATGCACAACAACAAAAAATCATAGACTATTAAATCTCAAATATTATTGATTTATTGTTATTATTATTATTATTATTATTATTATTATTATTATTATTATTATTATTATATAATTATTATTACCAATTATGAGGTATGTCTTTATAGCACTAACTGTGGTAGATTTTATCATAGGCTAATAAGGTAATTTACTCCACGAGTTTATGCGCAATTCGGACCAAATATATTCCATTTGAGTACTGAGCGTTCACGCTTGAAAGTAAATTTATCCTTCTGTGACTGGCGCTGTTGCATTTTCGCAACAACTGTAATTTCTTTGAAAATTAAATAAAGGTAATTAAGTCGGATCGCCTCCAAATATTTCTCAATTAGTTCCTGCTGCTTATGATATCATAAAAAATTCAAAAATTTTCATTTTCTGATCTACGGGAGTTTTAACTGGCATCATGCAGGAATGTTGTGAATAGGGATGGGAAAAACTGCTCCTTTAGTGGAGCAGGAGCAATCTGCTACTGCTCCACCACTGGACCTGTTCCTTTTACCTGCTCCTTTTTGTCACAGCTCCTATATACAAAACTACTCCCAGCCTAATTTTTTTTAAGCATCGTGTCTCCTGCCCGTTCGGTTTATAGCCATATGACTAATTGCGCTAATTTGTTAGGGACGGAGAGGGCTGATTTTAGAGGAAATGCACCCACATTTGTGTGAAATGAGAGTGGAAAACATTTACGTAAAACCACCCTCATTGCAACCAACCGGGATCGAACCCCAATCTCCCTATATCGGCAGTTCAGTCTATCGCAAGAGTAACGCCAGAGACTAGGGCTCTGCAACCTTTTTGATATCGTGGGCCATATGTGTTTAAAAAATAATAATTGTTGGGCCTATTCGAAAAAAAAAGTTCAACTTTACATTTTTCATGTAGCAATTAGTTATTAATTCTATTGAACACAATTGTTTTCTAAATATTTTGTGGGCTAAATAAAACCAGTCAGTGGGCCGTAGATTGCTGAACCTTGCCTTGAATCATTTGATCACCAAGTGGGCCCTTTCATTGTTCAACATTAACGTAACAATTTATTGTGCGAATACATTACATACTGTACTTGTATTGTGGAAATATTGTTTTTTACTACGAAAGCTTTCCTCCTAAAAACTCATTTGTGACTCCCCAAACCAAAACTAAACTAGGTCTATAATAGATAAGTAAGGTTGCGCTGGACCTGATCTCAGCGCTGTGACAAGAACACAACGTATCCACTTCCTTTCTACTGTACGACTGCTCCAAAATATCTCAGGAGCATAAAGGAACAAGGTTGCTCCGGACCTGTTACAGCGCAGCCTGTCACAGAGACGAGGAGCAAGGTTACTTTGGACCTGTTCCAGCGCTGCATGTGACAGAGAGACGAGGAGCAAGGTTACGCCGGACCTGTTACAGCGCAGCCTGTGACAGAGACGAGGAGCAAGGTTCCTCTGGACCTGTTCCAGCGCTGCCTGTGACAGAGAGACGAGGAGCAAGGTTACTTTGGACCTGTTACAGCGCTGCCTGTGACAGAGAGACGAGGAGCAAGGTTACTTTGGACCTGTTACAGCGCAGCCTGTGACAGAGTCGAGGAGCAAGGTTCCTCTGTACCTGTTCCAGCGCTGCCTGTGACAGAGAGACGAGGAACAATGCCAAGCGTTGATAAACACTTCTAATACGTAGCTGTTTTGTGCTGCCATCTACCGTACAATATTGTAACGACGCAGTCTCGACTGAGAGAAAACAGTAAAAGCTCGGAGAAAACAAATGGGAAAACATACAGTAATAGGTTTAACGTTTCAAACTGACCTGTGACAAAAAGGAACAGCTCCTTTCGTCTGTCAGGAACAGGCTTGTGAATGTGACGTCATAGGAGCAGTGACAAAGGAGCAGGTTGTGATTTCATAACCCATCCCTAGTTGTGAATACGCAATAGCGCCAGTCGTGATGTCATATGTCTGGCTGTTTACATTGCACAGTTCGTGCAAGTTCTATCACGTTGCTTTTGTTTGCTGTAAGTTGTTATTCACGTGCGGTCACTATTATATATAAAAATACGAAATGATGGAAGGAACTCAAGCAAGAAAGGTATTTTTTCAACAAAAATTTAAGTAACTTTTTGAAATATAATTTTGTCTGTAATGTTTCTTTCTGTTCAAAATACCTCCTAATTGAAGCTTATATATTATTATTGGTATGTATTTTGTAGAGTAGGTTACAAAGTTTTAGGTAATATAATTTTGTATTTATCAGTACAATGTACTAATATTTTTTTTTCCTAATAATAAGCTATGTTTTTGTAATAATTTAACATTATTATGGCTTTCTTTTTTTTTAAATAAAATTTACGGAAATACAACATTAATAAAATGTATATTTAATAATATTCCTTTAGTAATAACATTATGTGTTAAAGTATGTGTTGTTGATTATTATAGGATCTTGCAAAAATGCAACGGCGCCAGTCCTCATGTTATTTTTTTAGCGCGAGTCCCTGAAGGTTAATTAAGTAACCGTTTGAAATCTAGCTTAATCTAGCACTCAATGCCATGGCTGGTAAGGTAGGAGGGGCTCGGAGGGTGTAAATAACCCCCTCCCCTAAAACATGACAAAAACAATTTATATTGTCTTATTTAGGGTTTAAACTTCATCTAAATTTAGGCAAAAAAATCTCATATCAAATAACATCAATTCTGATGTTATTGTACATTATGATTTTTAAGGATTCGCAAGATTAAGGCTACTAACACCTGGGACCTCACTTGTAGATAATTCTGAATCCCTCACACCACGCCCGATTTCATAACACATTAGAATAAAGTAGTTTTGACCTGACCGGGATTCGAACTGACAAGACTACTAGAGCTGGTTGTTTCTTCTTTTTTCAGCACCATCTTACCATCTTACTACCCGTTTTCGGGCTATACGCTTATATACTATTATTACGCTAGTAGTTTTATGGATCAAAAGGTTATATTTAGAGTATACCCGCATTTGTGTGGAGGGAGAGTGGAAAATAATTTTGGAAATAAACCTCAGTACACCCAACTGAGATTTGAGCCTTTATATCCCCGTCATCGGCGGTCTAGTCTACTGCGATAGTAGCGCCTAAGACCATATGGCCACCGAAAGCGGGTCAAAGCTAGCCAGTTAACACATTTAGACATAGCGCCTTTGTGGTCTTGACCATGGTTGGGATTTTATGTTGTATTAAACTATCTTCAGAAAAATTGAGTGCCATATTATAATATAATAATATTTACAAACACTGATTTTTTCTAAACTTTAAATAGTTTATTTTTATTTTATTGGTTAGGATATTAATATATAGACCTATATACAGAGTGGGACCGAAACAATTAGACGATTATTAAGTTGAAAACTAACACTGTAACTGAAAAGTAAGTATTTACTAGCTAAATAAAAGCAAGCCACACACCAGACATTTTCACTTTTTGAAGATGTCACTGAGGTGAACTCCACTGGATGTCAGGAAAACCATAGCACGTCGTACATCACTTTCCTCAGCATCGATCGTCTAATTGTTTCCGCCACACCGTGTATATATATTTGTAAACCGTAAATAGATCAGTTGTTAGTAAATATGTTTGTCAAAATAGTTCTGGCTTATGAAGGAAAAAACTTGATTCCTAAACATTTTAATACATTTTCTTAAACTTTTGTTCATGAACAAACATATGAGTGATTTTTAAATTGTATAAACATTAAAAATATATCATTTAGATTTTAGAGCAGTTTCACTATTGAAACCCCTAATTAACGTTACCGTAGAACAACTCCCAATAGCTTATTAATATTCTTGTCCTTCTGTGGCTAGCCCTAATCCCTCACTCCAGACATTTCATTATGGTGTAGACCTTGCTAGCAATGGCGTAGAAAGGGGGGTCCAAACCCCCCTGGGATTAACTCCCTCCCCCTGGAATTTGTTGGAGCCCCCCTTAAAGGGGGTCCATAAATACATATAAAAACCTAATGATTACTTTTATACTCTTACTACAGTTTTAATTGTATATGTCACCAAACAAATATTCACCTTCAAGATGCAGCTTGTAAAACTTCCAATTGTAATTTTAGCTCTGTCAACATTTCAAATACTGTACTCCTATTCTCATACATTCATATGTTATTGAAACACAAAGGACTTTTCTAAGAATGAGCAGAGTAAGTGGGGTCCGAGAAAATGAGGCAAACATTTTTGCTATTACAGAACAACTGTCAAAAGTGTAGTTTGTAAATTGTAGCTTATGTAGTTAAGTTTACTAAAAAGTACATCCACCACTCAAGTTTACTTGGATGACAGCTCAAAAAGTGACTAGAAATATTCCCTAATGTATTCCTAGGCCAAGAGCCGACATCTGTCACTTTGGATAGCTGTATTGGAAGCACAAGGTAATGTATGAATATGAATGCAAATAGTTAGTCACAGTAAGGGGGCGGCCAGACCGAGCGAGCGACTAAAATATAAAATAGAACACATTGGTTGTAATGAGAGGTGGCCAGACTGGAGCGACTGAGCGCGCACGCTTGAAAGATAGAACTGGTTCTATTTTCAAGCGCGCGCGTATGTGTGTGTGTGTATATGTATATATATATGTGTGTGTGTAAAACTGATATGTTAAAATAATTCAATATTATAATCAAAGTAGGCCTTTACAATAAGAATCACCATTAGCGTCGAGAGAGGATGAGAAAACTACAACAATAAATCACTTGTTAAAACCCCCCTCAGTTCACTCAGCCAAGATTTGGAGCTTCCTCCTCAACAACTAACGAGAGCTATCTGCTAATCACGCGCTCGCTCGCGCGCTCGCCAGTCTGTTCACCCAGTCGTTCGCTCGTACGCTTGTCAGTCTGGCCGAACCCTAATTTAGGCCATTATTATTTATATTTATTTGAGGTCGGGCACAAAGCTTAGCTATCGTTTTATTCCACTTAAAAATAATTCACAGCACTTTCACAAAAGGTCAAAATGGCGACTGACGAATTTAAACTATGTGAATTATCATGACGCAAACAAGTTATTTACAATGGTGCACCCACGCAGTGGATACAAATCGTTTATTCAGTTATATATTTCGAAATACTATAAAATAATACTAACATAATTTATTATATATATAAATAAATGGTACGGCACACCGCACAGACTTTCTCTCTCTTTCTATAAACTCGTAAGATTTCTGAAAGGAATAATATACATTGTATCATCACCACTCCATATAAGATCACGCATAAAATAATACACAATGATATATAATCAATGAGAAAAGAGGCGCATCTTTGTCCACCTAACAGCATTTCAAACAGTTTAATGTCTTCCACAAGGGTAAACACTTCGTATTAAAATTTCGAATTCTGGTTAAAATTTTAATATTTTATAAGGTGTTGCATATCTTCAAGTCATCGCATTGATATTTAATTATTCATTTATACATTTTGACCAATAAAAAATGTAAATATTGACTATTGAGTCTAAAATGGAGATAGATCATTGCTATGCAAACATTTCTCCTAAGAGATTTAAGGAAAAATAACATACTTTTTTAGATACTTATATTTAATTACTCTATGGCATTGGAGAATTATTGCGTTAAGACTTAAGTAGTATATGTTTACAACTAAAGCTCACAAAATTGTATTAATATATTTGCAAATATCTCAGAAACTGTTGCTTTTATAAAAATATATGTCAAATAAAAGTTTTTTATTTCTAATAGTCCTACAATTTTGCAATGATAAGTTGTTTAGTTTCTCAAATAGTTGTGGAGATACGGAAATTAACGCTTCTGTAATGTACCCTAAAAATCATTTTCATAGGAAAATGAAAATAGCCAGTTTATTTATAATCTTAATCAACGCCTAGATACGAATTTTAATCAAAATCGTTTGAGCAGATTTTGAGAAAACCAAATTTTTCTCTTTTCGCCCTTCAGTAAACTACCCTTAATTTTAAGTTTTTATAGACACACAGACAGACGGCATTGCAAAGACTATTTTTTAGGGTTCGGGGGGTCATGAGACGTCGACATCCATCAACATTTCAGGTTAGTTTTTTTTACGGTCGCAATACTTAAACTTTAATGTCCAAAAAGTTAAAAAATTCATATAATTGCGTATAGATTGAAAGTTATTGATTTTATAAAAATATGTTTCGGATAAAATATCTGTATTATAAATATATATACATATTTGTAATGCTAAGTAATTTCATATCTCAAATAGTTTCGGAGCTATTATAAAAAATGTTAATTTACGCATCAGACCGGAGCCCTTAAAGCCATTTTGCCGAAATATTGAGAGTAGCCATTTTGTTTGGAATATTTATTAATGTTCATAAATGAAATTTAATCAAAATCGTTAGAGCCGATTTTGAGAAAATCGACTTTTTCTCTTTTTTCCCTTCAGTAAACTACCCTTAATTTTAGGGGTAGATATCCAATTCCAAAAACCCCTCGGGGCAACCCTATGAAAACCCTAGATATCAAGTTTCAGCTCAATCGGTAAAATAGTTTAGGCTCTAGTTGGAGGTACAGACAGACAGACAGACAGACGGAAATTCAAAAACCACTTTTTCGGATTCAGGAAGTCATGAAACGTCAAAATTCATCAAAATCTCGAGTTCGATTTTTTTGACGATCACCATACTTTCTCTACCTGTAAGATAGAGAGAAAGTAAAAATTACAAGTATTTTATTTTCTCTTTTCCAAGTAGATACGCTGCCTGTATTAAAACGTATTAATGTATGCACTATATTACACATCATAGACAACATTCCAAAACGAAGAATAAGTAGCTTACTTTTAATTATGGCTAAAATATGTTTTCGGATTGGATAAAAAGAAATTATTAAAAGTACGTATAGTGAAATAGTGTGAGAATACTTAAGTTTTGGTTATTTTAAATGTAAAATATAATATGTACTTAAAATACTTATCATTTATAACAAAACAGTGATATTTTACTAGTGTTGGCAACCCAAAACCTAAACAATTGTTTTATCAACTGACATTCAGGTAAAAACCCATGGTGAATATACTATACCTTCCCCCACCCACTATCTCAACATACCTACTTACTCAAAACATGATTTGCTAACGAGGAAAAGTTTGAAAGAAAGGGCAGGGCTGGAGGGGCCTGGGACACCCCTTGAATTTGTTAGCGGGCCCCCCTTAGAAAAATGATTTGTCTACACCCTTTCTTGTTAAACTATATTTATTGACCTATTCCAATCAACTCATTCCTATTCCGTGGCAAAATTGTGGTCGATTCTTTTGGTGGCCTTATTATAGCTACGTATTTCATGAGTATAATACTTGAAAACCTGTGTTGAAATGAATGTACTACATAGGTAGCTATTTGGTTAAGCCCGAGTTCAAATTTATTTACATAACTAAAAAAAAACTATGTAAATCAATTTTAACACAAGGATTTAAGTTTTATACTTATTATAGGCCTATACCGTACGTACATACCTACATATAGATGTTATATTCCTGATGTCTGAAATAAACAGTCTCATTTTCATACGAACACAATTAAAATGTTAAATAGCCGGTAATTTGCATGATAAACATTTGAATACAGATATCGATGGATTGACTCAGCGCTGAACAACATTTCATCCTACCGTTTATAAAATGATATAAATATTAGTGGGGACGATGGACTAGGCCTTAGGTTATTTAGCTTTAAAATTTTAACAGCCTGGAATAACCTGCGGATGAAAGGGATATCGAGGTTCGAATCCCTTTTGGGTGTACTGGGGTATTATTTTCCAAAATGTTTTTCCACTTTACTTTCACGCAAATGTGGGTACACTTCCTCTGAATCCAACATTCCTTATCCCGCACTCACTTGCGCCGTTAGTACATATGCGTATAAACTTAAGAAATAGTAAGACGCGGTGCTAAAAAAAACCACGAATACTTGACCTTGGTTCAAAGCGCGCCCTATGTATGCCTTGTCGATTTAGTTGGGTGGATCAAAAAAGAGGCAAAATTTTGTACCGTATCAAAATAAAATGTTCTTTCGTAAAATGAACTTGTTTCTTTGTCTCTCTAAGTACATTTAATATGTTGACTCTTGCCGTCTGCATTATCTACATTATTAGCTAGTAGTTCGGTCACGCCTTTCTTCAATTGTCTCGTACTGGTGCCTCAGTTGATACCATCATCCAGCAGTGGTATCTTAAATTCTAGGAGCTGTTAGTATCATTTCTGCAGTAATGAATATACGTTTCACAGGGCTAGCTCTAGATTGAGCTCTTTTAATTGTTTGGTCAGTAATAACTCAATCAGCACCTCTAATGTACTTTTACTTTAACTTAACGGTTCTGGAACAACTACTATGCTTCTAACCAACCATATACATACAATTATATATACATATATATTACGTATTGCCCGAACGGCTAGTAGGACGCGGAGCTAAAATATATATTTTTTCGTTTAAATTTTATAACTATATATTTTACAAAATATTCAACAATATATTTTATAATTTGGGGCCGCTCCTGAGCATGCCTATAAAACCATCTTTGATCCCATTTATGTCATTTTATCCATGCAGCTGCTGGAATTGTGAAGGAGAAATTTCTCAAGCAATATTCAGACTGTAACCTGATTTGAATGGCTAGAAGCAATCCTGATTACTCACTAGTATAATGGGTTATAAACTACTGTAGGCTACGGTATGTATTGCTCTCCCTGCTGGAATGAGTGAAGTTTTATGTACCTACCTTCATGTCTTGTATCGTGTAAACTTCGTGCACCTATGTATAAGCGTTCTGATTCCTGCTGTTCAACTGAGCTGAACTGGCTGACTACTCCTCACGACTCGATTGGAAAAAGAAAGTGGATTCTGAGAGGTGCAACTTGGTATAAACAAGATGTCATCATCGCAAACCAAGATATAGAGACAAGGTTGCAGGGCTGCACTGTACCAGTTTGTGGACAGAAACATTTCTGGTATTGTGCGTTTGGTAGGAAGGTATTTTAGGGTTTGAACTTCCATCCCGAAACATCGATCTAATTAAACGAGAAAGCTTCCACAATATAATCCTGTCTCTAATTCAGAGATGGATTCCACGACACTGTTTAAACACACCAGTCAAAAACTCTGGTTAAAAAAAACTGTGTAAATTTATTAAGAACATTTAATCTGCATGATTTTTCATCTGAGTTTGAACTCTGAAAATTCAAGTAGAGTAAGTAAGATGAGCAAAAACTACCGGTCCAATAACGATGGATTGATTCAGCATTGAACAACATCTCATCCTAACATTTATAAAATGATACAAATATTGGCAGGGATGACGCAGTAGGCCTGAAGTCATTTGGCTTAAACTAATTTCAACAAGTCAATTGAACCATATATTCAGTTGGCCTAAAATGAATTTTAATTTTTTTAAATACTTTGTAAAGTTCACCAAAAGTCAGTTGATCCAAAGTAATTTAGCCTAAAAATGAACTTCGAAGAAAGTCAGTTTGCCTAGCTAAAGTTATTTAGGGGGGAAAAAGTCACCAAGCGTCAGTTGTCCTAAAGTTATTTAACCTAAAATATAAATAGAATAAATTGGAAAATGATGCGTAGACACGGGAATCGAGCCTTCGGATATCTTCGTAACGTATATAGATCTACTGTTAGTAGTTTCATCTAAATATAGATAGCACAAGTGATGCGAGATAGCGTTACAATATTTAGCCTAAACACACAATGACATTCCTGAATCATATATGAATAATGGCGTATGAAAGAAGCTCTGCATATGAACACCGATATCAAAATGACCGTAAATATAAACTTATATTTTGTTGGTTTTGACTTCAAATCTTGAGTTAATTTTTATGCTCTAACTATTACACTATTCTTTTAAAAACAGTAGAAATATTTATATAAAAAAGACGGGAGAGAGCAGGAGGGAAATAACACACAATAACACTCTTTTATATGTTAAATAATTGTTGATTATTGTGGGGTTTTTCTGGTAATTCAACACAGCATTCTCACAATTTATTTAAACAAATACGTATTTCAAAAATAAACACCACGTCATTGCAGAGTCCACCTATCATTGAATTTATAGTTTAACCTAATCATACGTTGTTTATTTAATTTAACTTATTATCTGAACTTGTAATGTGTTTTATTTGAAGGCAGTTCTGCATAGTAATCTTAACAAGTAAATATAATATACATACAAAGTTTAATTTTATTAATAATATTTTTGTTTGCAACTTGAAGTTATCACCAACAATAATTGTAGACACATAAGTACATACAAGTATTGGTGTTGATCCGATATTAAAGTTTGAAACGTCTGAAACGAAGGAAAAGGAATATCAACAACAAAATATTAAAACTTTCAATTATCACATGTCAATTAGTAAACATTGCATAAAACTAACATATTTGCCTCTGTAGATCTACACTTTTTAATTTATACTGCCATGTACAAAAATTCCATTTCAAAGTCAAACATTATTAACACCTTGATAATAGTTTTAGATAAAATAATAATTATATAACAGACCAACGACATTGACTACTATTTTTAGATTTAATAATACGTTAAAGCATTGTAATAACATCAAGTGCCTAGCCAGGCGAACATTCCCACAGGCAAAGAAAAATGTACATTATCAAATGATTCTAGAAGCTATCTGGAGTTTAATTTAATGTTAGTTGATTGCAGGGTTTAAATACTTTAAGTGATATAATTTAGAAACATATATAAAATATCCTCCCTCCAAGATCTAAAATGTACAGTACATTGCACAGTACATTGAGCTCTTCTTAAGAATGGCATAAGAGGTGACAAAGGTATAAAGGACGAGGGTGGGTGGGGGCAGGGGTGTAAATACCCTCGATAAAAGTTTTTTATTCTGTAATAAATTCATCCCCCCCCCCCCATAAATTTATTTCACTCCTCTCTTTTATTTTGAATATGATACGATTAAAAACAAACTTCAAATAACTTCTAAAGGAATCGAATCCAAATATATCAGGCGAGGACCATTCTAAATATCCTATAGGGGCATCAATAATAAAATCTTTAAAAACTCTGAAGGAAGACCATTCCAAATAGGTTCTAGAGGAGTATTATTTCCAAAAACAAATTACAGGTGAGGACCTCTCCATTAGCGGCATCCAAATTGTCCAATGTTTGCCGGGGGAGGGTCCCCGGTATTTTTAGAACCGCGTATTACTATCCATTTGGGTTACACGCCTATATACTAATTATACTAATGTGTTAGGGATTAGGAAGGTTGAATTTAGAGTAAGTGTACCATCACTTGCTTGACGGGAGCGTGGAAAACCATTTAAGAAAAATTGCTCTCAGTACATGCGACTGGGATCAAACCATGATCTCCCCGTCTTCGGCATTCTAGTCTATTGTGAGAGTAGCACCTTAGAATATGCGGCCACCGAAGCGGGTAAACCCCTCACCTCGGTATTCTTTTGTCCTTGGGGAAGGGAGTAAAGTCCCTCAAAGTCCCATTTGATTAATCCCCTTCCCTTCTACACTAATAAAGTTCCGCCACCATTGACCCAACCTGGTAATTCTAAAGATGATTTCTTCTTTCTCTAGCTGGTAACATTTTAAATTCTGGATAACTCTTTAAGCTATTTGAAAGTGATTTATTTTTTCATAGATAGTACTTTTTTAAACTTTTATTACTCGTAATATATAGTATGAACACGGTAGGAAGGGCAGATTATACGATGCACATTTTTTGGGGTCAAAAATAAAAATAACACACACTATTTCTATTTTATAGGTAAAGATACTCGCCAGTGTTGGTGGAATGTTGAGGGGGGGGGGGGCCTGGAGTGGAGTCAACTAGATAAAATATGGTTTTAGGGTCTTGGGCCCCAAGCCAAAAGGGGGTTTGGGTGCCCTTTCCCATAAATGTATCTAAACTCAGATGCCTTTAGAGTAGTTATCCCCTGGAAATTCTTTTAAAATGAAATTCCTCTAAAGGCTATTTTAAGTTATCGTCCCTCTGCAAATTTTTGAAAATTTGTTTCCATAGTGCGTTATTTAAAGGTGATTTTTCAACTGAATTAGTTTTGAAAATAAAATAGCCTTAGAAGTTATTTGTTGTGAGCACCTACTGGCAAATTTTTGAAAATTGCTTGCCCTTAGAAGCTACCTACTTAGAATTATAATTTTTTTTTAAATTAGATGCGTCTATAAGATATTTAGAATGTGCCTCTAGAGTTTAGAGGCAAACTTTAGAATTGAATGCCCCCGTAATCTACTTGAAGTGATCTTTTTTTATTTTTTTATTAGATGACTCCATATTAAGCTATTATTTGGGAGTTTGTTTTTAATCGTAATTAGTGTTGAACTCAACACATCTAAACTTCCTACATTTATGTGTGCCACGAGTCTTAATGCCTTCCCTGAATAATTGTTAGTTACACTATTATAACCTTATTAGGATAGGCCTACTCAAGGCCATAGCCAGCCAATAATTTCAGGGGGGGTTTGGTGGGCCCATCCCCCAAATATCGGAGGCTAGGACAAATTCTAATTACTAAACAGATGCTCTCTTAAGTGCTTTTTTATGGTACCATAGCCCCCTAACTACCGGAGGCTAGGAAAAATCTCTATATTTAGACAACTCTAGAAGCTCTAGGCTAGAAAAAATCTATATATTCAAACACCTCTAGATGCTCTCTAAAATTTTCTTTTATAGTAGCATAGCTGTTGAAGTTTAAGGAAAAATTATAAATATTAAACACCTCTAGAAGCTCTCTGAAGTGTCTTTTATGGCACCATAACACCCTAACTGCCGAGGGCAGGGAAATTTCTAAATATTAAACACCTCTAGAACTTATCTGAAGTGTTTTTTATGGCAACATAATCCCCCTAACTGCCGGAGGCTAGTACAAATTATAAAGATTAAATGGATCTAGAAGTCTCTAAAGTGTTTTTTATAGTTACCTAACCCATTAACTTCCAAAGACTAGGACAAATTCCAGATATCAAACAGCTCTAGAAGTTCTATAAAGTGTTTTTTTATGGCAACATAACCCCCTAACCACCGAAAAATAGGAACAATTCTAAATACTAAACACCTCTAGAAGCTATCTGAAATTTCTTTTTATGACAACATAGCACCATAACTGCTGAAGGCTAGAAAAAATTCTAAATAATCAACACCTCTAGAAGCTCTCTGAAGTGCTTTTTATGGTAACACAGCCCCCTAATTTGTACTTGTACCTTAATTTTGATATTATTTGAACCATAAATAAAGCCATATATATTTTGTTCATAAAATTTCGGGGGG